>VMDO01003371.1:118526-144900 GCA_007922755.1 Pedetes capensis | reverse complement strand
CTCATAGCGACCCTCTGTACAACAGGGGAAACACTATTGTCAGTGCTTCTCTGCTGTGCATAGGGTTTTCAATGGCAGATTGATTTTTGGGAGGGGGTTGCCAGGTCCTTCTCCCAAGCCTACAGCTTCTGGTGTTCCCAGGTGGTCTCCCATCCAGGTACTAACCAGGCCCGACCCTGCTTAGCTTCCAAGATCTGACGGGATCGGATGCGACAGGGCTACCGCTGCAGGCAAGGAATCTTTAGGTTCTCCCATTTTGCAACAGTTAAATAAAGCTTTCATATCTCCTTGAGCCACTTAAATTATTATCTCCTGGCATCACTTATTATTTACCTCTTTTCATTAGAGTGTAATGGGTTTAGAGTGTTTATTGTTAGGATTAGTCTTTCTGGTTCACCATCATCACTAGAACTTAGAATTATGCCTCTCCTATAGTAGGTGCTGGCCTGTGGCCATACCACTGTGGGGTCCAATCACATCAGATCTCGGAAGCTAAGCAGGGTTGGGCCTGGTTAGTACTTGGATGGGAGATGACCTGGGAACATCAAGTGCTATAGGCTTGGGAGAAGTCAAACCACTCCCAGAAAACAGTCAGCCATCGAAAACCCTATGAATAGCAGAGAAACACTGACAATAGTGTTTTGCCCATTGTACATGCGGTCGCTAAGAATCAGACACTGACTCAATGGCACCTAGCAACAACAGTTACATCCACAGCTTATTGATACCTCTGCATGATATTTGTGATTCTTCCAGACACTACTTGTCTGGGTATCATATTATCCAATGATTAACTTTACCCTCCCATTCCCAAACATGGATGACGTTCCTGAGGTAAAGTGAGAAACAATCTCTCTCTATCCCTTTTTGTTATCTTGTATTAAAGGATAAACTCTCTGTGCCCAATACCTTAGAGATGCATGCTACCTCATTAATAATTGTATCTTGGATGGTAATTTCTGTTTTAAGTCCTAGTTCTTTCTTTCTCCCTAAAATTCTGGTATGAGCCAGTGGTAAAAGCAGGTGCTATGCTGAGATCAAATTCAACTAGCACTCTACATCGTCTTTCCCCTCTGATGATTAAGGCTTAATTATTAGGTCAGATTTGTCTGCTGATTACTTCTCCCTGGAGACCCTTTTGCTCTTTAAAACTTTAATTCTGGCAGTTCTCTGCAAAGAACTGATGGTTTTCCCAGTTATGAATCTCCTGAATGTACTTATCTTAGGCATAATCTTAGAACATATTCATATTATTTATGGTGTTCTTTTTAATGACTTACCCCCTCATTTTATAATTTAGTCTTTTATGTGGTTTTATGTTCTCTCTGCTCCTAGACAGTAAGTTCTTTCAGGACAACTAAGGGAGTATAAAAAGCCCTAAGAAGTAAAGCATGGTGTTGTGACATAGTATATATTTATAAATATTTTATGAGTGACTCTGGAGGGAATGTTAAATGGAGTGATAAAAAGAATTTCAGAATTATTTGAAGATGTGGATGAAAGGCAAAGAATGGACATTTGAAGAGGATGTAAAAGTATTTGTAGAAGACTTTCAATTGTTAATTCAGCAAACATTTTTGGGAGGGCTACTAAATGTTCCAAACATTTTTAGGCATTGGACTATGGTATAAATAAGATAGAGCAATGCCCAGAAGGATTTTTCAGTCTAACAAGAGTTCAATATGTTTAAAAATACAATTTATTGCTTTAAGAATTATAATATAAACTGAGAGTAATATGGGAACAAAGACATGCAAAGAAACCCCAAAATGTTAGAAGTTGTAGATTTAAGTTCTTTCAAATAAACACAGGGAACTACTAAAGAAGTCATCAGACCACCTGCAGGTCATTGATGTGTGAAGCTTTTAATGTATGAATCTTTTCATGTTTGTTCTGATTAAGCTAGCTCTTTGCTTTTCTTTAGTATAGAGGGCTCAGGGAAGAAGTAAACTCTGGAAGTTTAGTTATCAGGGTGACCTGAATGGGTGGTAATGCTGTTGGCCCAGGTACTACAGACCTAGTAGTACATCTAATATATTGTGCTTATATCCATTTCTGTGATAGTGCTGTGGAGTATAAAATGAAAGAACTGAGTCCTTCTCTCTGTATGAGGCAAGCTGGATAAATACAATGTGGTAGACCAGTTCCAGGGCTGGGATTTAGCTCAGTTGGTAGAGTACTGCTCTGCAGTCTCTGAGGTCCTGAGTTCAATTCCCAGCACCACAAAAATGGGAGAAGGACCTGGCAATCCACTCCCAAGGCAATCCTGAAACAGTCAGCCGTTGAAAATCCTATGAGGGTTGCTATGAGTCGGATATACTGACTTGACGACACCTAACAACAACAGATCAGTTTCCAGTTTTCTGCAGTGAGTTTTCTATCCCACAGCTGTAAAATATATAAATCCCATCTAGCCATGGTAGTGCATGCCTGTAATCTAAGCAGTCTGGGAAAGAGGATAGGTAGTTTGAGGCCGGTATGGGCTACACAGGGAGCTCAAGAGCCTGCACTACATAGTGAGACCCTCCCTGTCAAAGAAAAGAAAGAAAAAGAAAGAAAGAAAGAGAAAGAAAGAGCAGGCTGAGGATGTAGCTCAATGGTAGAGCACCGGTCTAAACACTGACTGATCCTTCCTTGAGACAGTCAGATCTCAAACCGTCTTAGATTAGGATATTAAAATCCAGTGATTGCTTTCTTATGCAACAATCACCCTAGCATTTATTTCCTCCTTTTTTCCCATTACCAATACTAACAGAAACAATGGAATTTTTATTACAATTATGTATGATTGTCCTTTTAAGAATTTCATTCAAATATAAAAACATCTAACTAAAGCTGCAAACTTTTTAAAGGAGCTGCTTTAATTTCTTTTTAAATATGGACAGAGTGACTGAAAAAGAAGGTAAGGTGATAGCAGATGCATGTGCAGAACAGAGTGAAATTTTTAGACACCTAAAGCCCATTATAAATGTCACACTCTGCCAGTAGGAAGATACCTTTATTTTTAAAACTTAATTAAATTTGTAATTTGGGAATAATAATAAGGAAGTTACTTCCATTGCCTTAATGTAATATTTAAATTTGAATTTTTGTTATAATTGACTTCTACAGTAATAAAGATGCATATCTTATTCTTTTAACCATTAAATACCCTGTTGTTGTTGTTGTTAGGTGCTGTCGAGTCGGTATCTGACTCATAGCGACCCTCATAGGGTTTTCAATGGCTGACTGTTTCGGGATTGCCTTGGGAGTGGATTGCCAGGCCATTCTCCCATTTTTGCAGTGCTGGGAATTGAACTCGGGACCTCAGAGACTGCAGCACAGTGCTCTACCAACTGAGCTAAATCCCAGCCCATTAAATACCCTAGATGATCATTAAAACATTTTCACTAGAAGTGAGGAAGAGTGAAAGTAAGAAGGGAAACACAGAACCTCTTAAGGCATAGAGTGGGACCCCCGAGAGAGAGAGCTAGGGAGCCTACATGTGGAAACTGGCTAGGGACATGCGTGTGTGTGTGTGTGTGTGTGTGTGTGTGTGTGTAGTGTCTGGGACAGCATCCAGATTGGATGGCCCTAGGACTTTGCCTGATAATAGCCCTGACTGGGCCTTTCAAACCTAGCTGTCCTCTCAGGTTTGGTTCAGCTAGGTCTCTGGTTGGCCCCTAAGGTTGCACTAGTAGGCATCTCCCTACCCAACCCTAGGGAAAATGTTACTATTGTCGTTACTAAATGTTTTCTGCCTGATAACAATCAAGGGCCACCAGAAAATAAAGACTGTCAATTTAAATGGAAAAAATCATTTCCACTATAACAGATTTCATACACATATTCCTTATTTTTATCAATTCATTGATTTATTAATACACAATAAGAGACAATAAGAGACTATTAGACACCAGGCATTTTTTTATTCATTCAATTATTAACAACTATCATTTGCCAGGCACTATTTTAGAAATGAGGAACTATCTTTTTTACAGTAAGGAAAAAGCAGTTCCTGATCTTAAGATGTTTATAGTATAATGGAGAAGTGAAATAAAACTGTAGAGAAAAACTAATACAGGAGGAAATATCACAAAGACACTCTATTATTAATTGAATCACTATTGTATGACTCATCTGGCAAGTATGTGCACTCACTTTGATAGACTCTGTCATTATGTGTTTCTACTTTGTGACCAACTTGTTTCCATGCCTTCTTGGTATGTGTAAACCATACTTTCTGAGCTTCTGCACGTTGAAATGCTTGTTTGAAGCTGTAATTGTTCCCACACAGGAAATAATATTCCATGTGGTAAATGCAAACTGAATTTGCTATTGATCTGCATAACACAGTATTTGGGAGAGCTTCAATGTCCAGGCTGGAGTTTCATGTAAATCATAACCCTGATTAAATCTCACAAAGGCTGCCAGACTTAGAGGCCAGATGCAAATTCACTTGGGTTTGGAATTTGATTAGATTTGGCAACTAGAAAGATACTTAATGCAATTACCTTGTGCTTAATTAAAGACCTCAGTTTGAAAGAGTTATTTCTAAGATACAAATCTTTCAGTATTAAGTGCACCATACTGACCAGAATGAATTATAGGACATATCTCACAAGGGTGAGACAACTATAAATCATGGGTGAATGATATACACAATTCATAAAAAATGAGTTTAAATTATAATTCCCCATCTCTTTCGGGATAGGATTTTTTTTTTTTTGGAATTCCTCCAAATCATGTATTTTAGAAGGTTCTGACTTGATTAAGAATTCTATTCAATGAAGGAAAGATCATATGGAGAAAACTCGACCCTTTCTGCTAGTGAAACATGTTTTCATTTTCTTGCAACCTCACACCCAGAAATGAACATTATTTTTCAAATAAAAGGTAGTATAAGTTAGTTTAGATACTGTACTGTAGTAATTGCTCCCTTGGCTTACATCATATCTGATCTGATTATCTGATTTATATTAACCATGTCTTGGAGATGTTCAGAATTACTAGCTATTGGTTTGAGATATACAAATGGTCCCCACATTGTAATGGTTCAACTTAACTTTTTCAACTACTGTTGTTGTTGTTGTTGTTGTTGTTGTTGTTAGGTGCCGTCAAGTCAAGTCCGACTCATAGTGACCCTCATAGGGTTTTCAATGGCTGGTTGTTTCGGGATTGCCTTGGGAGTGGGTTGCCACGTCCTTCTCCCATTTTGTGGTGCTGGGAATCAAACTCGGGACCTCAGAGACTACAGAGCAGTGCTCTACCAACTGAGCTAAATCCCAGCCCTTTTCAACTATATAATGGTATAAAAGCAATATGCAGTCAGTAAAAACAATGCTTAGAATATTTGGTTTTGGATCTTTTCTCATGCTAGGGATACACAGCACAATACTTTCTGGAGATGCTGGGCAGCAGCAGAAAGCATTCCCCAAGCAACTAGAATAAATAACTGATATTCTGCAGTGTATTATGCTTCTAAACTATGACATTCAGTAGGTTAAGTATATTGAAGGGGACTGTAACTCCATCATAAGTGGTGGAACATTTGTACTAGAAGTTGGCTAGGAAATTATTTGAAATCTCTTTCAGTGCTTATGTTGTCATTAGTAACCAGTTATAAAAACCTCTGCAATGTTTTTATGTTTAGTTCTTGTATAACCATAATAGTGTATGTTTGTGTGTGTGCATGTTTGTTGTGTATGTGTGTGCGCATGTGCACTGCGGACTCAATCCAGTTCCTTGAATATGCTAATGCTATGCTCTTCCACTGAGCTATATCATGTAGCTTCCAATATATGTTTAATATTTGTTTAATATTTAATTTAATTAATTTAATTTAACTTAGTATGTTTAATATATGTTTAATATTTATAATCTAACTCTCAGAAACTGATAGAATGTATTCATTTGCACCTTAATTAGTACATATGGATGGCTACATATAACATTTGTAATCTTATTTATTATACTTTCCTACTTGCTTTGCAGAAGTAGGAGAATTGGCATGGAAGAAGAATGTTGAAATCCAAGATTTTAGATCCACTTTATTTAAGCCATAGAATGATGAGAACAAACTTGTTCATAGATATATCTGACATTGTAAGGTATTAGTTTATTTATTTTCTTTTTCCCTTAGGACTTTTTAGATTAGAAGTATAGACAGAGATGACATATATGTAATATTGACTATGGTTAATCCAAATAGAGTAACTAGAAGAAATTTACTGGTCTTTATAGCTTTCCAAGTTCTAGTGACATAAGGTCATGAAAAGGCATTTAAAGCATAAAGCTTTTCTATCAGAATTAGTTTGCAACCCTACTTTGAAGTGCTCATATAACTACTATCATTTTATGAAATCATATTTTTGAGTCACATTGGATACCATCTGTAATAATTTCAGTGCTGGAGATAGAAATTTTGTTTTCAATCTGATAATTTACATCACATTTTCTGCCCACAACATTTTTACTAGACTTTCTAGAACCCACTGTTCTTTTCTCACATCCCATAATGGAATTTAAGTTAAGACAAAAAAGAAGAGTAGAATTTGATTTCCAATCATCAAAATTGACAAATTATATGAGTTGAAAAAAAATATGCTCATTTATATGTGCTAGATCTGTAGATACAAATGTTCTGAGAAAACAAAGATGAATGAGAACTTACACTTGCCCAAAAGGGCTCACCTTCTAGTGAGAGAAACAGATGTGGTAGAAATATATTCAAACGGCCAGGAAGAGCAAATAATAACCAGGTATACATAGCTAGGGAGGACAAATATTACACAATAGGAATAAGGCAAAAGGTAACATGCATGTATAGAAAGTGTGAATCTCAAGAGATAAAAAGAAGTCTGATCATTAAAAACTTCCTATAATACATTAAAACATAAATTCTTTATCTCTAAAGATAATAGAATAGCATATTGAGACTTGCATTTGGTGTAGGTTTCAAATAGTTGGAAGACAAACCTGAAGTCAGGAAGATATAATAAGGGACCGCCACAGGGAGAGATTTTTAAAAAAGAAACTATTATAGGAATCTAGTAAGAAAATTTTGGACCCAAATTATGAATGTGGCATTGGACTGGAGAGAAGCAAATAGATCAAAAAACAGGAAGGAAAACAAATAAAAACTCAGAAATGACATAGTGATGGTGAAATACAGAAGTAAAGATAGAGAAACAAAGAAGGTTCCAGGTAGAGGAACATTGGATGATGGTGGAGCAGGTTTGTAAGAGTAGATGATATTTCACTTTTGTCTAGGTTAATTTTGGGATACTTATGAAATATTATTATAAATATTAATGATAAAATTCAACACACTTCAGTCTCCAGTAACTGATGCAGTATATGAATGCTATTGTGTTGGAAACAAATGCTACTGTGCTGGGGACAGATATTGAATATAACATGGACTACCAAAAGAACCAACAGATCTGTCCTAGAAGAAGTGCAACCAGAGTGCTCCTTGGAAGCAAGGATGGCTAGACCGCATCTTACATATTTTGGACATGTCTTCAGGAGGGACCAATCCTTGGAGAAGGACATCATGTTTGGGAGAGTAGCAGGTCAGCGAAAAAAAAGAAAACCATCAACTAGATGGACTGATACAGTGTCTTCACTAATGGGCTTAAACATAAATAAGACCACGTGTTTGGCACAGAATAAGGGAGTGTTTTGTTCTGCCGCACATAGGGTGGCTATGAGTCGGACCCTACTTGATGGCACCTAACAACAATAACAACAACAAAAAAAAACTGTGTTGGATAATCTAGCCCCATTTTAATCTTCAGGTATTGGTATCTAAGCTGCTGCAGCAGCAGTAGAAACCGGAGCAAGGATAGTCTTATTTGAGGCCTTCTTCAGTTCTGTTATTAATTTTATCTGCAGACATGATTTTCCACAGTAAGGACTAGAATATACAGTAGTTACCTTTCATGACTTACTAGAGGGCAGGTGTCACAGGAGACCTTGTCTTTGTCTTACCCAGCAAGGTCAAGCAGACTAACATGGACTTCATGTCTAGGGTAGTTTTCTAGAAGAGTCACATGCCTCATGACATAGACATACACTCCTTATTGATAAACAGATGCAACCTTGACACCCACAGCTTCTCACTCAACTCATGCTTCTTTTCCAAATTTAGCTCTTGTAACTCCCAGTCTGGATGTTCCATCATTCCTTACTGACCTCCCCTCCTTCATTTGGATTCTCATTGCAAATATATCATAGTTTTCTCAATGCTTTATTCCTATCAATTTATTCAATAAATAAATGATAAAATGAACAAATAATTTACAAAACCTAAGATTACCTGGTTTGTTGTTGTTGTTGTTGGGTACTGTAGAGTTGGATCCAACTCATAGTGACCCTATGTACAGCAGACCAAAACACTACTCTACACCGTGTTGTGTACACGACTTATTATGTTGACCCCATTGTTGTATCCAATATGTTTGTTCACATTTTGAGTTGTGCCACATCATCAAGAGGAGGTCCTAGGGGCACTACTATATTCCTATCATTAAGGTTAACTCTACTTTGAAGAGGAAAACTCTTCCCCAGTCCTTTCTTAAATGCATTCCAACCTGGGAGGCTCATTTTCTGGCAATATATTTGATTGTGCTTCTCTGCTATTCATAGGATTTTCAACAGGTAAGTGTTTCACAAGTGGGCTGCAGGGTCCTTTTCCCTCTTCTGTCAGACTGGAAGCTCAGCTGAAACCTGTTCACCATGGGTGGTCCTGCTAAAGTACAGGTAGCATAGCTTTCAGCATCACAGCAAAACACAAGTCCCCACAGCACCAGAAGCTGAAAGATATGCAGGGGTTACTTGGTTTAGACTTCCTTAAAACATTGTTTTGTATTTTTTCCCTGTAGCTAAACATTTCAGTTGCTCTCCATTAAATAGATTCAGAGTTCAGAAAGGAACTTGAATCTTTATCCTGCGATATAAACGTCTTCCACAATCTTACTCCCAGTTATCATCTCAGATCTCTCTGTGCTTGCTCTTGCAAATGATCCCGTACACTCAAATGGATCCATTTACTGTCTTCTGAACAAGCACAATGTTTTTCTGCTAGATTTCTGCCCTAATCTGCTCTTTGGCCAAAATACTCCACCACATGTACTTTATTTTTGTGATTTTTTTACCCCTTCTTTGAGGCCTAGTTGCAGCTGCACATTCTTTATGAAAATTCTATGAGGCTCCAGCCCACTATTCCCCTTTTCTCTGTATCTATGTAGTTCTTATTATCTACCCTGACTAATACACATATGCTGATTATTTTCCTTTTTATAATGCTACATATCTGATCTTTGTGTCACTGGCAATATGAAGCCCTTGAGAGTAAGGTCAATATTTAAAATTAAAAATTGTCTTTAATCTATCTGAAAGTGAAAAGAGACAGATTGAAGCTGGTTCCTGTGGCCCGGTATCCATGCAAAGGAGACTCTCAGCAAAACTTCCTGATGATGGTACATGTGATGCAGCCTGAAACTAAGTATATTTGGCTTAATAATTAGGCTGAATCTGAACACATAAGATGTAGCCTGCATATAAAATTCTACTACTGAGAGTGTGAAAGGAAGGCTACTCTCTAAAAGGTAACTCTCTAGTAAAAGGAACTCCATCTATATAAATTGCCTTAACATTATAATATTTCTTTGGAGAGAAGCTAAAAAGAGTGAAAAGCAGTTCCCATAATTTGCTTGCATGAAAAGAAAATTATAAGTTCATTGATAGTATTCATATTTGAAGAAAGGATGTGCTATTTTAGTTGATTTAGTTTAGTTTAGTTATATTTAGATTTAAACACAGGGAAGCCTGAAGCAGAAAATTTTAGCATGTTAACTAGTTAGGGATGAGAGAGAAAAGAAGAGAAATAGTAGGAGTAAAAGGGAAGGGAGGAATAGAAGGAAGGATGGGAGGAGGAGCAGAAGGAGGGTGAATAGGAAAGATGAGAGGAGAGGGCAAGAGAAAGTAGGAGAAGTGGAAATGAGTATGTGTCTGGCCAGGGCTTTTATTCTTAACACCAGAATTGTAATTTGGGGACAAGATGGCTCAAAACCATTGACTTTTCTCTGATTACCAACAATCTCTAACCATTCAGGAAAAGAATGGGTCCATATGACAAGCAAACCCCAACTCTTTATTATTGAGTCCCTACTCAGGAATAGTCTTTATCATTATGGAACCTACTAGCAAAAAATGTATTTGGCTGCAAAAGTTTGCACCTGGAACATATATCTTTAAGCCAGTGTTCCATAGAATATATGTGGGAAAACAATCCACTTGGTACTTTCTGTAAGGGTAAGGTAAATTCCATATAGATGAAAAACAAAGTACTCATCAAATGATTTTTAACTTGTCCATTTATGCAAATATCCAAAAAATTATAACTATGTAGGTTTACATACAAAGTTATGCCAGAAATTATATATGATGTTTATAGGTATTTTCTGTTATTTGTCAAAAGAGGAAAACAGTTTGTTGACATTGTTGTCAGCAGACACTTGTTCAGAATCCAAGCCCATCATAGCACTAGTAGCAATGGGCCTTTCATAAAAAAGAAACACTGTAAATTCTTCCCTTTAAAACACTTCTAAATTCATAGAAAAGCAAAAGACACACATATGCAATATGAGGTAAATTATATAATATGTAAATTTGTTATATAATAAAGTAAGCAGCAAACATACATAATGGCATAGAGATTGCATCATTTGTTTTAAAAGATGAAAAACAAGATAATATCATGGAAAACTCATAGGTTCTATAAAGTAGAGATTTGGGAGGAAAAATCTTGACATGCATTAGCTGTGTGAGCCTAGGTAAATTACTCATCTCTCTATATCTCAGCTTCTTCATCTTAAAAATGTGTAAAGCCATGCCTACATTGCAGGGTGGGTATAGCCTTGCAGAATAAACATGTATTCAGTCTAATATTCAATTTCGTATATTATTATTATTAGTTCATTCCTATTGTCCTGTTAGGTTCAATAGAAGAAGACATGATGTATTCAAGTATCAGTTATTCTTCCTTTCATATGTCTGCAGAAAAGACCTTGCAAAGACTATCTCCAGTAGTATCATTTCATACTAAACCTTATCCTCAGAAAGAATAAATCCTTCCTAATGAAATATTCCATTTGCACACTCAAGGATTTTATACCACTAAATACAAAACCTCTTGCACAGATTTATCAAACTGTTAGCCTCTTGCTTGATTCTGCTCAGTTTTTCACTCGCTTCCACATATTTAGCACTTCACTGTTACTTTCCCAAAGACCTTTCCCCAGATTTCTTTCCTTTCCACCATCAGGTTCCTCTGCTTCTCACTGGGGGCAGCAGCAAGCTGCCAAGGGAAAACAAGCTGCTTTCTAGTCCTGGCTTATTGCAGATACATACTGTCCAATCCTGCATAGCACTTTGCCAATGCCTATCCCTTCATTTTGGCTTGGGTTGATCCATTTATCATCTCCAACTACTGTTTTCTAGTCTACATTATCTTTCCTTATGTCTCTGATGATCTGTATTCTACCTTCACTGAGAACAGAGTTACTCACAACTAATAGTCCAAAAACCACTGCCCAGAAACTCTTAGAATTATCTTTATCGTTATGCTTCTTTTAAAATGTTTAAGATCGTAAGATTACTTATGACAGTTACTTTAAAGCATTATTTGGCCAAGTTAAGTGCTTAGCCTAACTTTTTATTTCACATTTAATAACAGTCTTCTTATATATGTAGTAAAAGGTTAAATGAGTAATTATAGATACTGCTTGATTAATGTCAGGACTCTCAAAGACTATCTCTGTGAGAGTACTTTAGATTGGTATTTCCAAATTAGAGAATTAATGTTAACAGATCAGAAGGTTTTCTTGCTACTGTAGAATAAATGTTAATATTCAATTTAGTGAAATTCAATGTGTTTTATGATGCTAAGCACTACTATTTGGTAAGAAAGACCATTCTGGTCATATTTAGTTGTAAAGAAAATGCTATTTACCGCAATATCAAAGTACTGAGCAATATCATCACAATGTGAACAATAAAAAATTGTTAAAGAGAGTATTATGTCAAAGTTTCAACCCTAACCAAAACTTACAGAATTATCATCTTCCTAAGAAAGCTGGTTTTTAAAAACAGAAAAAAATTTCTTCAGAGCCCGAAGAAGAAAAATATTTATATAAGTGAATAATAACAACTACTATGAAAGCAAATAACACTGTATTTGGGCGTTTTGCTACATACTTTCCTTGACTATCTTATTTACTTCTGGGGATAAAATATAAAATATTCTGACATTTGGCTTAAACAAATGGATCTTTAGGTAGATAGGCTCCATATGTAGATTTTACATGGTAATAATAATGCAATAACTTATTCATAATATGTTAGAAACTCTACTGAGAATTTTATATGTATGTTTTAATTTAATCTTCACAATTTGCATCATGGAGTCACTATTATTATCTCCATATTATTGATGGAAGTCCAATCTCTGAAAGGATAACTTGCCCGAAATCACATAATTTGTAAGAGTCAGAGCTGGGATTCACACCCAACCCCTACTGAAAGCCAACACCTATAAACACGATAATTTATAGGTCAATCACAATTTACTATAAGTCTCTTCCTAAAAAAAAAAAGAAAGAAAGAAAGAAAAAGAAAAGAAAAAAGGGTAGCTATTTGGGATAGCAGAATTCCAGCAAATTCTATACAGAGAAAAAAACAACTGTTATGGTTTGGCTTTTAAATGTCCCCCAAATGTGATGTGTTCTAATGTTTTATCCCCAGGTTATGGAACTTTGGGAGTGGGGACCTAGCTGGTGGAAGTAGATAACTGACAATGGGTCTTTTCAGGTTTTATTTGGACCTCTTGTTCCAATAAGTTCTCTTTGTTCTTGTATGCCATGATGTGAGGTCTTCTGCCACACTGCATATTGCTGCTCCACCAAGTCTCCCCATCACTATGGATTTAGACCTTCCAAACAATGTACCAAAATAAATCTTTCCATCTATAAATTGTTTCTGTCAGGTATTTTGCCACAGCAATGCACAAGGTGACTTTTACAATAACCAACAACATGGGAAAAGCCAGAAATAGAAAACCTTACTTCTTTCCCCTAAGTACCGAAGACCTATGAAAAATAAAATTCAAAGTTTGTGAAAACTTGTGGAAGAGAACTGTACTTTAAAAAGGCAACAAGATAGCTAATAAATATTTTTCTTCTTTTCCTTTATTTTAGATGAGAACTCTAAACTTCCTTTCCTTGGGTACTGCTATATATCACTCTATAATTTTAAAACATGTTACTAACATTGGGAGTATTGATAACTATGAGAGCATAAGACATCCCCAATCTAATAATGCAGAGGATGAACCAAATACCAACTGTTTCCACTTACAGAAGAGATACATGCTTTCTACTGCTAAAATAATGAAGTTGTAATTTTGATTTTAAGCAGAGGTTTTGAAAATATCTTCTGTTAGTTAGCCATTGGGAACATAGCTCAGTTGGTAGAGTGCTCACTCTGTGTGCTCTAAGGCTCTGGGTTTGATCCCCAGCACTACAAAAAAAGGGAGAAGGACCTGGCAGCCCACTCCTGAAACAGTCCCCAAACAATCAGCCTTTGAAAACTCTATGAATAGCAGAGAAGTAGTGTTTTGTTCTGTTGTACGTAGGGTCACTATGAGTTGGATCCGAGTCAATGGCACATAACAACAACAAACAACAGAGAGAGAGAGAGAGAGGGAGAGAGAGAGAGAGAGGTATTAAAAACAAAGACAAAGACAAAGACTCTGGACATCAAGAAAAAAAATATATATATATATATATATATATGTTTCAATGAATAATATCATTGTTTCCATAAGTCTATATATTTAGAGAGAAGTTTTTTAGAGGGTATTTCCCAGACTATAAGAGAACTCTGAAAATAGATGATGCAATAACACAAAATATACTGACTCTAGTATCTTATGAGGGAGGCTTACAATGGTAATTTCTAATAAAATAATGGGAAATGATGTTTCAAGTTTAGAGTTTCCTGTACTAGAGGTCTTAAATGTGTCCTAGCTCAATAGAGAACTGTATCAAAGAAGGTTGAGCGGAAGATCACTTTTTTGTGATTTGTATCTCCTTTAGGCTCCCTTTCCCAGTTTTTCCACAGCCTTAAAGTGTTCCATTATTATTTTGAGCAAATGTGCACTGTGATGGAAAGGATGTGATACTTTCAGCAGAATTTCTTAATTAGGTTTAAGTAAGCAGTACATGCCAAGTAGGGTAGGTCTGCTTTCTGGCCATAAAAATGTGCCAGCGATGCATGCTATATTCCCAGGAATGAAACATAGTGATTGATGTGATGATAAAACGATGAAGAGAAGGATAAAGCCTGAGAGATAAAAATCTCAAAAGGGAAGTAAAGTAGGGTAGCAGCTGCCCCCATCTTAATTGAAGCATAAATTTCAAGAAGAGGATCTGCAGTTTAATTTCAAGCACATACAAAGAGAGCTCAGTGGGTATGCTTGTGTGTGTGCACACATGGGTGTGATGATAACCACGTAAATTAAATTCTTTTCACCCTCTATAAGAAGAGGTTTTAAACCATTTATAAAAATCAGGAAAGCTGCAAACGTAGAAGTGGTATTACTGAAAAATATTCATTTAGTGAGAATTTAGCTGAAAATAATAGCAACATTGGTGGCCAGGGACTATTCTAGGTCCTGGTGATATAGTAGACTAGAGACTACACATTTCTGTACCAAAGATACTGCATGCTCTCAGTTTATCTTTTGTCTCTGCACACATCTTTCCTTCCTCCACCCTATCCTTGCCAGAATCATGGTTTAAAAATATTGGTCTGAGTGTAGTCGCACATACCTATAATCCCAACAACTCAGGAGGCAGAGCAGTAGGATCACAAGTTCAAGGACAGAGGCAGCATGAGTAACTTAGCGAGACCCTGTTTCAAGATAACAAAAATAAAAAGGGGGAAGCTTGGGGTGCAGCTCAGTGGTAGAGTGCTTGCTAAGTATGTGCAAGGCCCTCTGTCCAGCCTCTCAGTATCAGAAAAAAAAAAAAAAATATATATATATATATATATATTAGGTTTTATTGCTTTCATTATTTCCTGTTTCACCATACCTATATATGCAGAACATTTCGCCCAGACACTACCCATACGTCCACCTTCTTCTTGCATCTCTTACTATGCCCCATGGTCAAGGTTTCCATTCTTCAAACACGATACCATGGAGACTTTATCAGACTGTCTCCTGCATCCCAGATACATTTGCACCTATTTCTCATCAACTATAATTCTTCCAACTCTTTAGCCATGCAGGCAAAATGCTTCTTATGTCTTAAAAATCTTCTAACATTCCTACTAGTTTTAACAGTCTTAATTTCTAGACAACTGTACTTGAAACAGTTTAATAGTTTTTAGTTAGTTTTTCTTGGAATGAGTTATTCATATCTGGGTTTTGTAGTTTGATTTTGTAGGTGTACTTGAGGACAAGGTCAGGGAGGTATGTTTCTGGCCACATACTACTTTCTTTGTGGCATGCATTCAAAGCATATTTCGAGGGCAAATAAATATGTGGCCAGAAAGTATTTAATATGCACATAAGATTTTTCATGATGAAATAAGCTGCTTCACTAAATTCTCAAGCCTTTACTTCAGAAGACCATAGAATATGAAGAGTTGCACAGGTGAGAATACCCACTGCTCTCTGCAAGGAGCAAGGGATAGATATATTGCATGCACAGGTGATACTTAAATGTTTTACATGAACTGCCTTGAAGACTGCATATCCCATTACACGAGGCAAACTATTATCAGAAGTTCTTTGGAAAAATCTCACCTTTTATATCCTGTCTTTATAGCTTAATATTGCTTCTATGTATGAGCATATAGTAATATAATCCTGAGCTAGGCAAACCTTTACTTTAAAAAGGCCTTATGAAAGAAAAACTGCTTCTAAGCTCAGGAACAGTACCAATTTTTATGGCTTTGTTATAAACTTCTGAGAAACAGAATTGGGAAGCCTTAACACTCTACTTTACAGAGAAACTAGGAAACATCACCATACAAAAGGCAAATGTCATTCATACAACAGAACACAAAAATGAATTTAAAATGAATATAAATGATAAAACTATAATGAATAAACTTAAAAATAACCTTTAACTGAAAACATATAATTCATTGTCAAATCTTCTATGTTCCAGAGGATATTTCTAAATCATGCATTTTTATACAGGAAAGTAGAATGCACTGTCTTTGTATATTATAGTTAACAAGATTCACTTCAAAAGACTATGTGAAGAGAATTTATTTCTTTACAACATTTGGATCAAATTGCTTATTGTACACTTTCCCAAAATTGATTATTTAACCCATACAGTTCAGATAGATAAAGTACTCTAAGAATTAAAATATATTTCTCAAAAATACAGATGATTTCTTCCTTTGTAACAATATAACTATTAATTGCATTCTAATGCGATTACTTACCTTTAAAACAGACTTAATTACACCCACTCTTTTTAATCTTCTTGTTCAGAACTCTGAGGCTGGGATATGCAACCCAATTTATTAAAAATATTGAAATAAACATAATCACAATGAATTTTATTTTGAACTCATAGATTAAAACTTACAAGTTTAAAACTATGGGAGTCAGGGCTGGGGATGAAGCTCAGTGGAAGAATGCTTGCCTAATATGTTTGGAGACCCTAGGTTGATCCCCAGCACTGCAGAGAAAAAAACATATGTCTATCATGAAGCCTTGTTGGTATAATTATGGGTTAGATACTAATGCTTTGAAGTATGGAACTGGATTGATCTCTCTTCCAACAATGAATCCTGCATTTAGGTTTCCCTTTTATTTACAGAATGGAAAAACTCTTCTAAATGTGAGTAACACACTTTACCACTAAAAAGGAGAAAAAGTTATCTACCAGCTCAGTTCATCAAATAAGAATTTCTGCCATGAGTTTGTTGGTCTACAATATTTCCAACAAATTTTTAATTTGTGACTTTTATGTAACTTTTATTCTCATGATATCATCTTATAGACAAGTCATTAGAGATTTGGTAAGGGATTTTTTTTTAACTTATATAATTAATTGTTTTCAAACACTCTGTAAATCCTTATTTATATCCAAATAATTATGCTAGACTATAATATATTAACTTGGTTTCATTTACCTTATTTTTAGAAAGTAAAAGGTTAGATTTGCAAAAAGCTTAAAGAGCTCAAGCATTAGTGTCATAGAAAATTTTCTTTGCATTGTCTTCTAAATTAATAAAATTTACTTATGTTTTTTGTTTCTATACTTGAACCTAATGAAAATCTTGCTTTGTGATATATTAGGTTCAAAGAAGCTGTAAAAGTTTTAGTGGTCTTTAAGTCAGAAGTTAAGAATAATTTGTGGTTTCCTTGGGTAATTGTTGATCATTTAAATTATATTGTAGGGTGGAAGGGAATTAAAGAGAAAAATAAGATATGATCAAATTATGAATAATAATTGTGAAGAGTTTCCAGGATCAAATGGAAAAATTATATAACAGAAGACTTGAGTAAGAGTATATTTTAAATTCTTGGAACCACTGCAATAACACAGGATATCACTATGTCATCATTTTAAATAATGTTGAATAGAATTTAGGATGATAAATACTTTCAAAGAAATAAAAGGCAGAATAGTGGTGTAATTTTCTGAATTGCAGTAAGTCTGAATCATGTTTGTGAGATCATATGCCAAGAACTGATGCTCATTTTATGTAATGTGTAAAATATAAATACTTAAAGGCAACACTTTCCCTACTGCACCCCCAAAAGTGCAACTGCTTATGCCACTAGAGTTCAGAGTAGTTACATAAAGAGGAACACTCTATAGCTTGCAATTTTTGACTATTGCATTAAACTAGCATCTGTAGTATTTTCATGTCTGAGATATATATATATATATATATATATATATATCTTAAAATAGTTCTCTTCTCTTGAGAGGAAAGGGACTCAATTATTACTCTAGACATCCTCTAGAAGCCAAGAGAGCCTCATTCTTCAACAATCTGTTCTGTGGACATAGAAAACAAATAGAAAAGCTATACATTATTCAATACATCTTGGCAGCACACTAAAGCCCTTAGAGCAAGTGATAAATGACCAGATGTTTCCCTTGAACATTACCTGGTTTACTCTTCTTAAAAATCCAAGCCTTGTTGTCTACTCCACAAAGCTCTTGGCCACTGGGTGAAATCCAAACCGAGTGGTTGATCATGATAATTCCAACATGTCAGGGGCAACGGCATCTCTCAAAGTCCCACAAGCCAACTGCTTGAAATGTACCTGCAACAAACAAGATATTTCTTCTTTTTAATTGAAAAATAGTGAACCATGTCCTTGAACTAGGAGGTAATCATAAATGAGTGTGTGAGGGGCCAAAAATGCCACTCATGGTGCTGATAAACAAAACTGGAAGACTGAAATTTATGTGCTATAGGATGAATTTTTACTGAGTGCATGCTCCTTTTCATGCTATTACTGACTTGCTTTAGCTGTCAGTATTAACAAACATTATTGATATTAAAACTCACACACATTATAGTACATATCTCTTCCCCCTCTTCATGTAGGTAACCACTTGAAGTACTCAGAAAAATTTTCCAACACTAACCATATAGCACTCTTTGTGTAACTGGGCAATGAGGTAAAATGGTGTAAAACCCATCAGCAGCTACAGCAAAATCTACATAATATTATGGGTCAAGAGCAGTTTCCTTTGTCAGCTCTCATATTTCAGTCAATGCCAGCATCCCTACTATAAAAATTGGGTCACCCCTCTAGGATAATGTGTGAGACACACCTTTGACAGGCATATATGACATGCTAAAAATTCAGCAGCTACCATTATTAATCTTGAGATACAGGATATAAGTCAGTAACCAAAATGAACACATTGTAGCCAGAGTCTGTGCATGAAGGAATGACCTCAGCCTAAATTATAAAATGACTAATTTAGGGGCAATCTACCACATGTTTATTGGTTAAGTTGTTTATGTCCACATGAATAAATATGTTGTTTAAACTTGAGAAAATCCATATGCACAAACGATGGCATTTAATGAACTGATACCTGACACACAACTCTGTTTAATAGAAATGCAGAAAGAAGCCAGGCACTGTGGTGCATGATTGCAATCCCAGCAATTTGGGAGGCTGAGTTAGAAGGATGGTTAATTCGAGGCCAGGGGCAGCCTGCACAAGTTAGCAAGGCTCTCTCTCAAAATATGCATCTAGGCTTGGGAGAAGGACCCAGTAGCCCACTCCCAAAACAATCAGCCATTGAAAACCTTATGCATAGCAGGGAAGCACTGACAAAAGTGCTGGGCATGGCACAGTGTCAGGTAGTGTTTCATTCTGTTGTACATAGGGTCTTTATGAGTAGGACCCAACTTGATGGCACCAAACAACAATATGCAAAACATTATTATTTTTTTTCAAAGCAGTGCACAGAAAGGGCTGAGAGGTTATTATAATCTGTAGAGAGACTTATGTGAGTGATTATGTTCTGCAGATTCATGGACACAGGTGCAAAGACTGATTTTAACAAGCTACAAAATGATAAATCCTCAGGCACCTGTAATTAGAGCTTCAAGTATTCCCAAAAGTCAATATGGAGACTTCATTAAAAGACACAGCGGTGAGATATCCTATTGTACCAGCACAGCAAAATAGCAAAGGCTTGCAGACAAACCTATGCCTCAGACTAAAATGTAACACTTCAAAATAAAGCCATGTTTCTGGATACTAAATGTCCACACTGCAATTTAAAACAGCAATGTTATTAGTGTTACACAACTAGCCACATACCCAGACATGCATATATACACATAGCTAAAATATTCTAATCTGTTAATCCAAGCTCTGGTATTTTTTAACCAACTACCTTAGTCTGCTTCTAGAAGCAAATTGTTTTTATTCATGCCAGAAAATTCTCTATTTATCTTCTATGAGAATAGTATGAAAAATTTTCATGTCAATTATCTTATTAAACAAACCTATGTTCATGAGTGGTAATGTTTTTGGTCGTTGGATGGTCATGAGGGAAGAAACTACAGTGGTGGACCAGATAGCAGGAATGTGTTTATAAGCATAATTTCCAAGATCCCAAACTGGATTTGAAGTGAAGAGTATTTGTAAGCTATTTGCTTTGGAAGCAATCATCTGTGACCTAGAGCCACTGCTCATACTTTGATTTTGTTCCTTATTATAAAATAGTAAAAGTAGGTCAACATAGCTACTTGCCTTATAGAATATCTTAATTTATTATACAGAAATGATCCTATTGATCCTTTCTCAGAAGGGATATCTTTTGGGTATTTCTCTGTTCAATAGTGGTGATTTTCCACTAACTATTGACCACTGGTTTATTTATTAACTCACATATTTATTCCACATATTTTAATTGAGCATCTCTATCATGCCAGATGTGGAATTAGGTATCACAGAGACAAAATTAAAAGATGCTATTCTCTCCTAAAAGATTATCATCTATCCTATGCTGATTTACTAATGTTTACTTATAACCAAGAAAAGGCAAGAACATTAAAGCAAATCAAAATAATAGCCTTACGTTGTAACCAATCTAGTATGAAATAAGACCAAGGAATTGCATGAAGTTTGTCAGTAAGTACAGCACTATTGGCTAAGGATAAGGCTAAAATATAAAGTGGTCAATTCATATAGCTGATGCTTATGAGGTTTTAGTAGGATATGATGGTTTAGGGTCTGTCTTAAGTCTTCTTCCATAGGCTCAGTTAGCTGACTGACTTAAAACAGAAAATCCAACCAATTACATTTTGATAGTACATTAATATTTCTAGTATGCAACACAGACTCACTGCCTCCTTATTGCTATTTATAAGAAATCACAATAAAATCCTATGTGGTCTATACAACATCCAAGCTAACAAACCCTGTGCGTGCGCGGGTGCACGCCCGTGCGCGCGTGCGCGCGTGTGTGTTGCTTTATGTAGTTTTCATATTGTTATTCCATTTGTTTTCTCAAAGATGATTTATAAATTTAAATGCATATATTCTCCTCATAAAGATGTTCAGGAGGTGATCCTAAAAAGTATAAACTGTATGAAATTGATTTGAAACTGAATCCTAATACCAACTTCCATTATAAAATCATATGTTTAAAACAATTGTTTCACTTATCTCTATGTTATTGAATAAGAACACAATGAAAACAGAAAGTGAAGATAATGATTATGAGAAATAGCCATAGAAATTTAAGTATTTCTTACTAAAATCAGAATGGTTTTCAAATGTTTTAATTTTCTCCTTTTTTCTCATCACATGTATTTTGAGCCTATGCTTATTGCTGGGATTAGCAGTCTGAAAATGAACTATTTTTAAAAATGCTATTATTATTTTGAAGAAACTTTTACTTTTGAAAAAATGAAAGCTGTGTATTGTCTTTTTTTTTCCATTTCATTGATTTCTGCCTTAAACTTTTATCATTTCTTTTTGTCTAATGGTTTTGGGATTAGCTTGTTGTTATTTTTCTAATGACTTAGAATGTATCATTAAGTTATTTATTTGAGCTCTGTCTGATGTTTTTAATGATGACAGGTATAGGTATAATCTCCCACATATAACTGCTGTTGTTGTACCTTAAAAGTTCTGATAAGTTGTACTTAAATTTTTATTTTATTCTATAAATTTCTAATTTCCTCTCAGATCTGTTCAATAACCCAAAGGTCTTTCAAATGTAAATTATTTAATTTTGATGTGTTTGTAGAATTTTTAGAGTTTCTCTTGATATTGATTTCTACTTTAATTCCATTGTGATCAGATATGATACAAGGAATGATTTCTGGTTTCATTTGTTTGTTTTGTTTTTGTGATGCTAGGAAAATCAACTGAAAGCTGATTCTTAGAAAAGATAAATAAGATTGACAAACCCTTTGCCGAGGTTACCAAAACAGAGAGGGGGGTGGGGAGAGGAGAGAGGGAGAGAGAGGGTGTGAGTGAGCGAGCCCGAATTAACAAAATTAGAGGTGGAAAAGAGGTCATTAAAATTGATACTAATGAAATAGAAATACAGAGGGTTATTATGGATTATTTCAAGAACATGTACACCCAAGATACTGAAAATATTGAAGAAATGGGTAAATTCCTCAACACTTATGACTTACCAAAATTAAATCAAGAGGAAAAAATAGTTTAAAAAGACCTATAACAAATAATGAAATTGAGGCAATAATAAAAAATCTTCCAATAAAGAAAAGCTCAGGTCTGGATGAGTTCAACACCAAATTTTATCATACTTTCAAAAAAAATTAATTTCTGTCTTCCTTAAACTACTCTGCAAAATAGAAAAGAAAGGACTACTTCCAAATTCATTCTCTGAAGCCAATATTATTCTGATACCAAAACCAGATAAGGTTTCAACAAAGAAAGAAAACTACAGAACAACTTCTCTGATGAACATAGACACAAAAATCCTCAATACGCACAAGCCAAATACAGCAATATATAAGGAAGATTATACACCATGAGTGTGTACACCAAGAGTTTAGGCTTCATTCCACAGGTGCAGGGCTGATTTAATAAGTGCAACTTAATAAATGTAATAAACACATCAATAGACTTAGAGACAGAAATCACATGATTGTTTTAATAGATGCAGTAAAAGCCTTTGACAAAGTTCAACAAGATTTCATGACAAAAATCTTGAAGAAACAGAATAGATGGGACATAATATCAATATATCTATATCTATACACAGACAGATAGATAGATAGATAGATACATAGATACATAGATATGGATATCAAGGAAAAACTGAAAGCACTCCTTTTAAAATCAGGAATGAGACAAGGGTGCTCCATCTTGCCACTTTTATTTAATATAGTGATCAAAGTCCTCTCCAGAACAAGAAGGCATGAGAAAGAAATAAAAAGGATACAATTCAGGAAGGAATAAGTCAAACTATCTTCATTTGCAATTCATACAATACTCTATTACAAAGAACCTAAAATCTCTGCTAGAAAACTCTTAGGCCTAATAAGTTTCTTCAGTAAAGTGGTGGTATACGAAATGAAAATTCAAAAAGCAATAGTATTCTTATATACCTATAGTGAACTGGAGGAGATAGAAATCCAAACCATGATCCCACTCACAAGGTTGTTTTTTGTTGTTAGGTGCCGTAGAGTTGGGTCCAACTTATAGTGGCACTCATGTTGTTGTTGTTGTTGTTGTTGTTGTTGTTGTTGTTGTTCACTATTGTGGAGTTGGGTCCATCTCATAGTGAACCTCATCGGGTTTTCAATGGATGATTATTTTGGGATTCCTTTGGGAATGTATTTCCACATCCTTCTCCCATTTTTTTGCAGTGCTGGGGATTCAACCAAGGGACTCATAGAGTGCAGAGCGTTGCTCTACCAATTGAGCTATACCCTAGCCCCATCTCTCACAGTAGCTCCTAAAAAAATAAGATATTTAGGAATTAATCTAGCCACATATCCTAAAGGTCTCTTTAATGAAAACTTTAAAACATTAGAGAAAGAAATTGAAGAGGGCCCTAGAAGATGGAGAGATCTCCCTTTCTCATGGCAGAATTTTTATTGTTGTTAGGTGTTTTTAAAATGGCTGTATAACCAAAAGCACTCTGCAGATTCAATACAATCCTCATCAAAATTACAATGAAATACTTCACATAAATTGAAGAAAACAATCCAAAAATTTATTTGGAAACACAATAGCCAAAACAATCCTAGCCCGTAAAAATAGTTCAGGACGTATCACAATACCTGACTTTATACTACAGGATCATAGTTATGAAAACAGCACAAAAAGGACATGAAGACCAATGGAAAAGAAGATCCACTTCTGCGCAGTTACAGCTACTTGATCAAAGGTGCCAAAATCATACAATGGAAAAATAATAGTCTTTTTAACAAGTGGTGCAGGAAAAACTGGATGTCCCCACATAGATGAATGAAAATAGATCCATATTTTTCACTCTGCAGAAAAATCAAAATGGATCAAAGATCTCTACCTAAGAGAAGACTGTGAAATTGTTGAGTACACTTCAACATTTTTCTTCCTTTTTTTTTTTTTTTTTTGGTGGTACTTGGGAGTTGAACCCAGGGCCTTGCAAATATTTTGTAAGTGGTTAAGTGCTCCACTGGGATGCATGTTTAATCCATTTTTTATTTTTTTATTTTGAATCAGATTTGCATTAAGTTACACATGCTGCCTCTGGCCTTGAACTCATGATCCTCCTCCCTCCACCTTCCATGTTGCCACCTTGTCTGGCCATGTTTTTTCTTAGTAAAACTCCAATAGCCCATAAAACAGCAACAAGAATGGATAAATAGGATTATATTAAATTAAACAGCTTTTGCACTAAAAATAAAACAACCAGTAAAATAAAATTAGAACCTACAGAATGGGAGAAAATCACTGGTATCTATACATCTGATAGAGGATTAATATCTAAGACATATAAAGAACTCATTAAAAAAAAACCAACAAAAAAACCACACACACCAAAAAAATCACACACCAAAAAACCCCAAATAATTCAATTAATAAGTGGGTAGTGGAATTGACAAATTTTCAAAAGAAGAAATACAAATGACCAACAAACATATGAAAAAATGTTCAATATCCTTAGCTATCAAGGGAATACAAATTAAAACTACACTGAGATTCTATCTTACTCTAGTATGAATGGCTAGCATCAACAAAACAACAACAAATGCTAGCAATGATGCAGGGAAACAGAAATGATTCTACACTGCTGACAGGACTATAAAATACTACAACCACTATGGAAGTTCCTCAGAGTACTAAAAATAGAATTATCATTTGATCCAGCAATTCCACTCTCAGGTATATTCCCAAAGGAAGCTAAACTAATATACTTCAGAGAAACTTGCATTTGCAAGTGTATTGTAGCATTGTTCACAATTGCAAGAATGTGGAATCATGCAAGATGTCCTTCAAAAGATGAATAGATTAGATAATTATTGCATATACATACTATAATATTATTTAGCCATAAAGAAGAATACCATTCAGCCATAAACTTCCAGCATTTGCAGCAAAATGGATACACATGGAGATCATCATCTTGAGTGAAATAACCCAGTCCCAAACAAAAAAATACTGCATGTGGAAGTTAGACATAAAGACTAATTCTTCTCCAGCTCTTTGATTTAGCCATGATAAATCTTTACTGATTATTGTAAAAAAAAAAAAAAAAAAAGAGAGAGAGAGAGTTTAGCTCATAGAAGTTGGGAGTAGGATGGTGGTTAGGAGAGGCTGGGGAAAGTAGCTGGAAGGGAGGAATGGGGAGAGGTTAAGCAATGGGTATTAAGTTATATTTAGACCTGAATGCAGTGGCACACATCTGTAATCCCAGTAACTCAGGAGGCAGGGGCAGCAGGATCACAAGTTTGAGACTAGAGGCAATGTGTATAATTTAATGAGACCCTGCCTCAAAAAGTTAAAAAAAAAAATGGGCTGGATGTGTAGCTCAGTGGTCCAACACTTGCAAAGCATGCAAGTGCAAGGCCCTGGGTTGAAGCCCTAGTACCGCAGGGAAAAAAAAAAAAGTTAGAAGATTGGTGACATGTATTATTGCAGAGTAGGGTGACTGTAAGAAATAATAACTGAGCATAAAATAAATAAAAATGATTTCTAAATAAATGCATTTTTTCTATAAATTATGACTCAATAATGTTGATTTAAGTATTTTTAAATGAATTTTTTACAATGTTCAAAAACAGTTCCAAGGCATATAGAAGGAGTGGTATACAGAAGCTATTGATGAAATCGTGTTAAACATGAACTTAAAACAAAATAAGATGAAAATAAAACTTGGAAAAAATAAATTCACACATGCACAAACTCTATCTTTTTGTTTCTTGGTCAGGCCTTAAGTGCTCTGCAATTGAATTTTGGTATTCTTTGTCCTGCCTTATACACACCACTTCTACCTTTTTGGTTTATCTTATTGCTTTGATGAAAGCTTTCCAAAGGATCCCTCAGCACTTAGGCACTCATTTTACAGGCTATTGGTTTGCTGTTGTCTTTAAACATCGTGTCAAGGATGTGTTTTGTCTTACCCATGGAGGCAGGCTGCATAGACCCTGGGCTGGCCAACAGAATTAGAAAAGTGCTGAGTATTCTGTGAGGGCATTTGTTACATCACTTCTTGACATATTTTGCAAGGTTTATGTGTGACTCATTTTCCCAGACTAACATCAAAACATAATCATAAAGAATGTGGGAAGGGGGAGATTATCAGTGATCAAAGTTATGCTTTCTGCCTTAGAAAGTTCA
>VMDO01003371.1:0-118426 GCA_007922755.1 Pedetes capensis | reverse complement strand
GTCTTGATAGACTGCAAAAAGAGCCTGCGACTATATTAAAACATAAACAGCACATTGGTGTTTTACTGATACCCATTTCTTATGTTTAGTTGCATTATTAGTAACCATAAACTTGAAATAATCTTCTAAAATATTCATTTGCTATTATTTTCATTTTGGAACCCAGCAGAAAAAGGATTATGTGATACAAAACAAGACTTAGGGAAATTCTATCAATAGCTGAGAACCCAGTTCCTGATACTCAAATACAAATAATCATCCATGCTCAAAGATGCCTAATTTTAATTCAATTTTTTAATTTTTAGTTTTTTTGTGTGTGCGGTACTGGAAGGTTGAACCTAAAGCTTTGCACGTGCTAAGCAAATGCTCTACAAATGAACTGTACCTTCAGCTCTCCTGCCTTTCTTTTTACTTTTTCTTTGAAATAACATCTTGCTAAGCTGTGCAGGCTGCCTCTAGCTTCAGATTCATGATTGTCTTGCTTCAGCCTCCCAAAGGATTATGGGCATTTGCCAAAACACTTGGCCCTGATTAAATTATTATCTAGCAACTTTGCCAATCAATATAGACCATATTTCTGTTTGTAATTTCTTAAGCATCAATTCCTAACAATCCCAAATTTTCCAGAACTAAAGCTTGCCTCTATTAAATTTATTTTCTTTTCTTGAATATTTTAAACCTTCTGCCCTCCTTCTCATCACCAAAAATAAATGTAAAAAGGATAAAAATAAATAAGGTACCAGTTTTCAGGCACTGAAAGGGCAGTCCAGGCCAGTGGTATATGAGAGAAAAGAAACACATGAGGTGAGCCCATGATTATCCCACAATTATCTTTTTTTTTTTTTTGGTTGGTGATACTTTCCAGGTACAGAGGAGGGAAGTGTGGCCCAGGGGGAATAGTAGCACCCTGATCTGAGGACGCAGCTATAGGAGCTCCAGAATACTGAAGCAACTGGAATGTATAAAACAAGACATAGAGGAAGGTCCCCAAAGTATGAATGGGGATTTGCCATGAAACTAGGGAAAACAATATTTTGGATTGAATGATAATGAAAACGCAACACATCCAAATGTACAGGATGCAGTTAAATCAATGTTTAAAGTGGTATTTATAATTTAAATTTTTTTGTATTAGTAAAGAAAAAAGGACTTAAATCATGGGTCAATGTTTCCATACTAAGAAACCAGAAAAAGATAACCTAATTAAGCCCAAACAGAAAGAAGTATATAATATTGATAAAAGCAAGAATCAATGAAATAGAAAATCAACAACAGAGAAAATTAACTAAACCCAAAATTATTTCTTTGAAAAATAACAATAAAATTGATAAATAAATAGTAAAACATATAATACAAACAGAGAAAACGAAAGCTACAAGTATTTGCAATAAAAAATAATACTATAGACCTTACTCATAAAAAGATAATGAGATTTTATGAATAACTTTATACCAATAAATTTGACAGTCTAGATGAAATGAGCAGATTCCTTATAAAGTACATAAAATTCCATTAAAAGCTCACTACAACAAACCAAGTTAATTGTTATTGTTGTGGCGTTAGGTAAGGTTGAGTTGGTGTCAGACTTGTAGTGACCCTACATACAACAGACAAAATAGTATTATTAGTGCTTCTCTGCTATTCATATGGTTTTCAATGGCTAATTGTGTTTTGGGAGTGGGTTGCCTGATCTTTCTTTCAAGCTACAGCACCTGGTGTTCTCAGGCAGTCTCCCATTCAAGTACTCACCAGGCCTGACCCTGCTTAGCTTCTGAGAGCTGATGGGATTGGACGCCATGGTGGCATGGCTGCAGGCAGGAAGTTGATTACATCTAATGAATTAAACTCATAATTTCAAAAACGAAACCTTCCCATAAAGAGAACTCTAGACTACTGGACTATTTTAAATATTTTTAAAAGATATAAATTATTTTATAACTCAAAGAGAAAGACACATTTTTCAACATATTTAATGAGTTCAAAATAAACCTGCCCTGGTACTAAAGCATAACAAAAACATTTTAAGAATAGAAAATTATAGGCCAATATCATTTATGAATGCAGATACAAAAATTAATAACATATTACCATTAAATCAAACCCAGTGAAATGTATAAATTAAGTAACTGGATTTGACCCTGGAAAGGAAGTTTAGTTTAATGTTTGAGTACGATTTACTATGAAGTCATTTTGATGCAAAAAATCATTTAACAATATTTAATACTGACTTATGATTTAAAAAAAAAACTCTCGGTAAGGTAGGAATCAAATGGATCTTCCTCAGTTTGATGAAGGGCATTCCTTTTAAGTTAACATCATACTAAGTGGTAAATTATTGAATACTCCCCACTAAGATCAAGGTAAGTCAATTATGCTGGCTCTTACCCTTCTATCTAATATTTTTTGGAGTTCTTAGGTCAATAATGCAAGAAAAATAAATCAAAGGCATGTGGATCAGAAAAGAAGAGATAAAACTATTTACATTTTCAGCTGGCATTAGCTTATATGTGCAAAGCCTTATGGAACCTACTAGAACTAATGTGTAAACTTTGCAAGGTCATGAGATTTAAAGTCAACCTATAAACAACAAATTCTTTTTCTACATACCAATAGAAAATAATTGGAAAATAAAAATTTAAAATACATTTAATGTAGCACCAAAAACCATTTACTGTATTTTAAAATTCACCAAAAGATGTATGTAGTAGGCAGAATTCTAATATGCCTCCCTCCCCAATTTATTCCCCTTGGTATACATGCTCTTTACAATCCTCTCCCTTCCAGTATGATAAGGGCCTATGAATATAGTGGGATGTCACTCTCATAGTTACTAATCAGCTGACATTTAGCTAAATAAAAAGAAGATTATGCTGAGTGGGGCTGGCCTAATCACCTGAGCATTCAGAAAAAGGTTAACCTTTAGAACAGTGTCCTCCTCCTGGCTTGAAGATAGAGACTCCATGAATCCTATAGTATGAGGAAATGAATTCTGCCAAGAATCGTGTGACTGGAAAATAACTCTGAGGTTCAGAAGAGATCTTAGTCATGTAGGTCACAATTCTAAATGTCTCTATACTAAAAACAAAATATTGCTGAGAAAAATTAAGGGATATCTAAATAAATGAAAGGGACATGCCATTTTTATGGATTAGAAGACATTATTTAGAAAATGTCCAATCACTTTCAATTGATTTATAAATGTAATATAGTACAATCAGAGCCTCAGTAAGTTTAATACCAATTGAGAATCTTCACAATTTATTTGTAAATGCAAAGGATCTAGAATAATCCGGCAAAAATAAAGAAGGGTAAAATTAAAAGTCTTGACTTAGAGACAAAGCTTACAAAGCTACAGTAATTAAGACAGTTGGGTAATGATGACATGGTAGACAAAAATATTAACTGAAAGAATAGGATATCCAGAATTTCAGCCACACTTATGTGGTCAATAATTCCAATATAGTACATATTGTAAAAATATAAGAACATAGATATAAGAGATACACACTAAATTCAGGTCACTATTTACCTCAGGGCAAAAGAGAGTGGAAGAAGATGAAAAAGAATTGCACAGGAATATTGGCTTTTATACAGCAAAAAAGAAAACAAAATAGTTAAAGCAAGTATAACAAAATGTAAACATTGGTTAAACCTGGACAGTAGCTTCACTCCTCTCTTTCTCTCTCTCTCTACCACTTTTTTCCAGTACTGGAGATTGAACTCAGGGACATGCTACATTTATAGATTAGAAGACTCACTATTTTTAAAATATTGAATCATAATCAGTTGATTTATAAATGTAATGTAGTCCAATCATAGTCCCAGCAGGTTTTATTTAGTACAAACTGTGAATCTGACTGCACAATTTATTTGGAAATGTAAAGCATCTGGAACAATCAAATAAAAAAAGGAAGGATAAAATTATAAATTGTGCATTCTAGGCAAGTGCTACACAACAAACCTGCACCAACAGCGCCTTTTTTAATTCCTTATTTTTGCAACAGGGCCTTGCTAAGTTGTACAGACTGCCTCTGGCCTCGAACCTGTGATCCTCCTGCCTCCACAGTTGCTGGAATTATAGATATGCACCATGGTGTCAAGCTTATTCTCTATATTTTTATGTGTGAAATATTTCTTTCAAAAGTAATCTTTCCTTATGCCAAAAAAAAAAAAAAATCACATTTGTGCTCACACAAATGATCTACATTATGATTTAAAATTTTTTTTTTGGCATTTTTTAACTTGACTTTGGATCTCATATGAAGGGAGATGTGATATCTACATAGATGATTAGCAAAAAGAGATGTTTTCTATATGAAATTCTGAGTATTATCTTCAATTGTCACCTTGCACAAAACACATGTGTCCACCTGTTACCAACAAATGATGACAGCTACCATACAGCAATGTTTAACATTCATCTCAGAGAGATCAACCACTGTATTTCTGAGCTCATCTAAATGGACAAGAAATCTCTTTGTTTCAAGTATGGCCTTGACTGGGATATATTCAGTTTTCCAAAGATGTATAAAACAAGTATAATTGTAGTTGGATTTGATGCACTTTAAGCATTCTTGGAAATCAAATATAACAAACATGATTCGCTAATCTTTATCTCTACTCTATGCAATTCTTTCTGGGCTATACACTGCTACTTCCAATTATCTGTGTTTGATGCTCCCTGGCTATCAATCAAACACCTCAACCTCACAAAATTCAAAATGAAGGTAAGTATAAGCCTTTTCATAAAACTTCTCTTATCTACCCTCTCTCAGGTCAATAAATGGTATCACCCACAAAGATTTGGAAACCAAAAAAAAAAAAAAAAAACCCAGTTAAAGACAAAAACAAAACAACATAAAAAAATTCACACCAAATGGAAATTATCTTTTAAATTTCCTCATCTTCATTTCTAATAAGAAGCAGATCATGTTTACTCTACCTTTTAAACAACTTATTGAATTCCTCCTCCTTGTCTTATTGTGCTATTAATTTCCAAAATGGTCTTCCAGCCTCCTGGTCAGGCCTCATTAACCAATATTTCTCATGTCAGACAGACAAATCTTGCCAAATTTCAGATCTGATCACTATTACCAATAGAATAAAATGAGATTTCATTGACTATTATATAGCGGACTTTATTTTATAAATATGTATAGTCTTACAGGGATATCATCTGCCATTCCTTAGTAATTTCCAAAACATGATATACTATTCATTGCTTATCTGACCTTGGTATGATCTTTCCTTGGAATGTGGTAACTTGCTTTGTTATATTTATCAAACCAATCTTAGCTTCAGGGTTACATTTTTAGTTAGAGGTTAAGGATTCCTTGCCACATTCAGTTACCATGTTAAATATAAATCATTTATAACATAGTAGTGTGGGGGCTTCTTTCATATCAAAGATTCTATGTAATGTTCATCTTAAAATAGGCACTGAATTTGAGAGTACTTAAGAATTAATAAGTGTCTCATAATTGCCAAATAGATTGAGACAAGGAATTAAGAGTAGTGGGGTAGAGTGAGAAATGGGACTAAGGGAGAGAGGTAATCATAACTAAAACATTATCAGGAAATAATTATCAAATTTTACATGATAAAAATTGAAGTATGTTGAAGAAAAATTGTTAGAAATATGGTGAAAGGCAGACCTTTTTAGGCAGTATAATCTAGAACCAAAATTTCAGCAAATCAAATAGAAAAATATGTGGAAAGATAGTATAACATGACCAAGTAGAATTTATCCTAGAAAATTGGTTGGTTTAATACTTGGAGAGCAATCAATGTGACCCTATTAACTATCCTCACATAGTAAAGAGTCATATGAACAGAGAAAAAGCAATAGACAAATTCAACATCCATTCCTGAAAGACGTTTTCAGCAAACTGGGAAGAAAATGGAACATCTTCAATGTCATAAGAAAAATCTACAAAAACCTACACTGAATAATGGTCCCCATGTATCTGTCAGTTGGCTGTACTATGGGAGCTTCAGCTGTGGTGCACAAACTATGCCACTTGTACTACAGATACCAGCAGGGTCACCCATTGTGGACAGGTTTCACCTGAGCTTCCAGATTAAGACAGACTAGGGAGAAGAACATGGCTAGCCCACTTCCCAAACAATTACCCATTGAAATCCGTGTGCATAGCAGAGAAACTCTGTCAAGTATAGTGCCAGAAAATTAGTTCTGCAGGTTGGAAGGCACTCAAAAATGACTAAGGAAGAATTGTTTCCTCAAAATAGAGTCAACCTTAGTGATGGGATTGGAGTAAAGCCCCAGGAACCTCCATTTGCTGATGTGGCATGACTCAAAATGAAAAGGAACAACTGTAAACATTCATTAATAATTGGAATATGGAATGTACATATTATCAATCTAGGAAAATTAGAAATCATCAAAAGGGAAATGGAGCACATAAACATTGATATTCTAGGCATCAGTGAGCTAAAATGGACCAGCAGGGGGTATGTTGAATCACATAATCACATGGTTTACTATGGCAGGAATGAAAGATTAAAGTGAAGTGGGATTGCATTCATCATCAAAAAAGATATCTCAAGATCTGTCCTGAAGTACAATGCTGTCAATAATAGAATAATATCCATACCCCTACAAGGAAGGCCAGTTAGTGTAACTATTATTCAACTTTACACACCTACAACTTGTTGGGGATTTTTTAAATGCACCCCATAACTAGGGTCCCTCAGACCAGCCTGAGGGGCTGACCTTTAAATGACCCCAGGCCACATTCCACTCACTCACTCCCACCCCTCCCATTGAGTGAGCAAAGATGGCCCCTGACCAGCCTCACCCAGCCTCAACCACCTCAACTTTGATTGGCTACCCCTAGCACCCTGATTGGCTCCTAAGGTACCCTACCTGATTAACCCCTTACCCACCTTACCTACTAATCCCCACTGTACCCCCAAATCACCCCATTTAAATAACTGCCCCTACCTGGCAGGTATAAGAGTTTACCTGCCATACCTGTCAGGAATGTCCCCTGATTGGCTATCCCCGGTACACACCCCCTGCCAGGAGCCTATATAAGTGGGCTCCTGGACCCAACTTTACCCCTCACCTTTCACCGTCCATCAACTGCTGTCTGGACCCCATCACCTCAATCCAGCGCTCCCCAATCCTGTGGAAGATCACCTAGCAAGCCAATGCATCAAGACCAGGGCCCCTCAAGCACCGAAGGCTACAAGCAAGTCACGAAAAGCCTCTCAATTCCTCCCATCCTTGGGAAGAAGGGAGGCAGAGAAGGTGAGCTGCAAGAGTCAAGACTATTGGACATCCAGCCCAGTGGAACATCAACCACTTGTAGCTTGCCTTTAAGGCTGAGCTGTACTACCAGTGAGCCTGCAGCATAGAATGCTGCAGGCTTTGAGCTAGCACTTGAGAGGGGCTGCTTGCTGATTGCCCCTCACTTGGGAAGCAACCCAGTAAATTTTCCCTCTCCTGTTTCCCCACAGAAGGTCTCCCGAGTTCCTTCTTGGGCACCTCCAGCCACTACACCAACCTGGTCCTGTGGGTCCCCTTGACACTTGGTATCAAGGCAAGGCTCTGACCTCTGCGTGGCCTGAGCCAAACTCCGACAGCAACTAAGGTTACAAATGAAGAGAGGAAGATTTTCATCAGATTCTGTAATCTGAAATAGAACATGCAATCAGGATTTACTGGTAATTACTGGTGACTGGAATGCTAAGTTGGAAACAAAGAAGGCGGCTGGGTAGTTGGAAAATATAGCTTTGGTGACAAAAATGATGGTGGAGATCGCATGAAAGAATTTTGTCAGTACAATGACCTCTTTATTGCAAATACATTTTTTCATCAGCATAAATGGCGACTCTACACATGAACTTCACCAGATGGAACCTACAGTAACCAAACTGAATACATTTGTGGAAAGAGATGCTGGAAAAGCTCAATATCAAAAGTCAGAACAAGACCAAGTGTTGATTGTGGATCAGGCAATTAACTGCTCATATGCAGATTCAAACTGAGATTGAAGAAAATTAGAACAAGTGTATGAGAACTAAGGTATGACCTTGAATATATCCCACCTGACTTCAAAGACCATCTCAACAAGAGGTTTGATGCATTAGACACTAATGATTGAAACCAGACAAGTTGCTACATAACATGAAACACATCATTCATGAGAAAAACAAATGTTATTAAAGTGATGGAAAAAAAGAAAAGACCAAATTACGTATCAAAAGTGACTGTGAAACTTGCCTTTGAACATTAAGCTTGTTGTCGCTAGGTGCCACCGAGTCGGTATCCGACTCATAGCGACCCTTATAGGGTTTTCAATGGCAGATTGTTTCAGGATTGCCTCGGGAGTGGGTTGCCACGTCCTTCTCTCGTTTTTGTGGTGCTGGGAATTGAACTCGGGACCTCAGAAACTGCAGCACAGCGCTCTACCAACTGAGCTAAATCCCAGCCCTTTGAACATTAAGCAGCTAAAGTAAAAGGAAGACACCATGAATGTGAAGAACTAAACAGAAGATTTGAATGGGCAACTTGAGAAGATACTATCAAATATTATAATGACAAGGGCAAAGAGCTGGAGTTAGAATAACAAAAGGGAAGAACACACTGTTTCTCTCAAGCTTAAGCAATTGAAAAAAAATCAAGCCTTGTGGGGCAATAATGAAGTATTTCACAAGGAAAATACTAAGCGATAGAGGAAACCTCAAAAGATGGAAAGATTAGACAGAATCATTATACTAAAAAGAATTGGTGGATGACCAATCATTTTGAGAGGTTGTAAATAACCAGAAACCAATGGTACTGAAGAACAAAGTGGAAGCTGCTTTGAAAGAACTGTCAAAACATAAGGCTCCAAGAATGCTGGAATACCAACAGAGATGTTTCAACAAACAGATGCAGCACTGGAAGTGCTCACTTGTCTATGTCAAGAGATTTAGAAAACAGCTACCTGGCCATTTGACTGGAAGAGATGCATATTTGTGCCTATTCCCATGAAAATGTGGAAATTACTGAATAATATCATTAATATCACACACAAGTAATATTTTGCTAAGGATCATTCAAAAGCAACTGCAACCGTATATACACAGGAAACTACCAGAAAATCAGGCTGGATTCAGAAGAGGGCAAGGAATCGGGGACCTCATTGCTTATGTCAGACAGACATTAGTCAAAAGGAGAGAATGCCAGAAAGATGTGTGTCTGTATTTTATTGGCTATGCAAAGGCATTTGACTGTGTGGACCATAACAAATTATGGATAATATTGCGGAGCACTTAATTGTACTCATGAGGAATCTACATGTGCACCAGGAGGCAGTCATTTGAACAGAACAAGGAAACACTGCTGGTTTAAAGTCAAGAAAGGTGTGCATCAGAGCTGTATTCTTTCACCATATCTTTTCAATCTCTATGTTGAACAAATTATCCAAGAACCTGGACTTTATGAAGAAGAATGGGGCTTCATGATTGGTGGAAAACTCTTTAACAACCTGCATCATGCAGATAACATAACTTTGCATGCTGAAAGTGAAAAGGATTTGAAGCATTTACTGGTAATCAAATAACACAGCCTTGCATATGGATTGCAGCTCAACATCAACAAAACAAAATTCCTTACAACTAGGCCAGTATGCAACTTCATAATAAATGGAGAAAAGACTGATGTCCAAGATTTTGTCTTACTTGGTTCAACAATCAACATCCAGAGTGCTCCATGGAAGCAAGGATGGCTAGACTGCATCTTACATATTCTGGATATGTTGTCAGGAGGGACCAATACCTGGAGAAACACATCATGTTCATGAGAGTGACAGGTCAACAACAACAACAAAAACCCCTCAATTAGATGGATTGGCACAGTGGCTGCTGCAACAATGGGCTTAAATAAAAAATAGATCATGCACCTGGGACAGAATTAGGGAGTGTTTTGTTCCATGGTACATACTGTCACTATGAATCAGATCTGACGTGATGTCACCTAACAACAACAGTGAATAAAATTGAATGTTTCCCTCTTATGAAAATGGCAAGTATGTGAACTGTTTCCACCTGTAACCAACATTGTATTGAAGGTTCTACTCAATTCAGTACAGCAAGATATAAATTTCCCCAAGCTGATCTATTTATCCAATACAATCATAACTTTAGATTTTTAGAGAAATCATAAACAGATTCTAAAATTCATATGGCAATAAAAGAAAGTAGACTATTGCCCCCAAAAAACTTTCAAAATTAAGAATAATATTGAAGAATTAATGATATCTTAAAGACTATTTTAAAAGAACTAAATATATCAAACTGTCAACTGTAGTTTTGATGTCAAGACAGACAATGACCAGATCAAGAAAACAAAATTAGAAAGCCCTTGCATAGACTCACATGTAGAGGGACAAATTATTTTCAACAAAGGCACAAAGAGAATTCAATGGAGAAATGTCAATCTTTTTGACAAATGAAACTGAACAATTAAATATCTGTACACAAAAAAGGAAAATGGACACTAATTTTAATCTCCACCCTACATAATATGATATAGGGAATTAGTTCAAGGACCATAGACTGTCTTAATTTATTCAGGCTGCTTCAATGAAATACTTTTGTATGAGTAATTTATAAATGAGACTTTACTTATTATTCTGGAGCCTGTGAAGTCTAAGGTCAAGGCTCCTGTGGATTTGGTGTATGAAGAGAATTCTCTGCTTCAAAAAAGAAGAGAACATCTTGCTGAGCCATCGCATGGCAGAAATGGCAAACAAGCTCCCTCAGGCTTCTTTCATAAGGTTTCCAATTTCACCTATAAGGGTGAAGTCTCATGGCCTAATCACTGCCCAAAGCCCACATGTCTTAATACTACCACTTTGTATCAAAATGGGATTAAATTTCAATATATAAAATTTTTGTAGGACACACATATTCAGATCATAGCATAGACCCCGAACTAAAAAAAGTTCTAGAAGAAAATGTAGAAGAAACTCTTTGTGTCTTTGGATTAGATGAATTTTCTTAGATACTATACCAAAAACATGATCCATAAAAAATTGATAAAGTGGAATTATTCAAAATTTAATAATACATTTTGTATTGTAAAGATAATTGTTAAGAGGATGAACAGACAAGCAACGGGGGGGAAATATTTGCAATTCATATGAAGGACTTATGCACACAATATAAAAACAACTAAAAACTCAATCATAAGAGAACAATCTAATTTTAAAAAATTGGTAGTGAGATTTTAGCCAAGGAAGCTACACTGATTGCAAACTAGCACATAAAATGATGCTCAACATTGTTAGTCTTTATGGGAAGGGAAAAAATTCACCATGAGATGCTACTACATAACTATTAGATTAGCTAAAATTAAAAAGACTAAACAGGACTGGAGATACAGGTCAGTGGTTAGAGTACATGCTTAGCATATGCAAGGCCCTGGATTATCAACCCCAACACAGGAAAGGGGGGAAAAAAAAGGCTAACCATAATCAGTTGTTGGCAAGAGGCAAGAGTGCAGAGAAACTTGAATTCTTATACAATGTAAAACAATGCACCATTTAGAAAGCAGTTTGATATTCCTTAAATGTGTGCCAATTGTATGTTGCAGCCATTCAACATTAAGGTATTTTCTCATCAGAAAGAAAACATATGTCCATACAAAGACTTGTACAAAGGTATTCATCACACCTTTTAAATTTTTATTTATTTTCCAGAAGCTAGAAATTATTCAAATGTCTGTCAACATGAGCATGGGTAAACAAGCAGTGTTATATCTACACAACAGTGTTATGCTCCGCAATAAAAAGGAATGAACTCTTGTTACATATATCAACCAACTACAAAGTAATGCTGAAGGAAAGAGGTCAAACTCTCCTGCAATCCTGCCCCAGAATACATGTTCTTTGATTTTATCTATATTGTTGTTGTTAGGTGCCATCGAGTCATGTCCAACTCATAGTGACCCTCATAGGGTTTTCAATGGCTGATTTAGGATTGCCTTGGGATTGGATTGCCACGTCTTTCTCCCATTTTTATGGTGCTGGGAATTGAACCTGGGGCCTCAGAGACTGCTGAGTGGCATTCTACCTACTCAGCTAAATCCCAGTCCCTTTATTTATATAAATTGTAGAAAATTCAAATTCAAATTAATTGTTATAAAAGAAATCGGTTCAGCATTTGCTTGACAGCAGGGAAAGAAAACAGGCAGAAGGAATTTAAAAGATGTGTAAGAAAACTTTTTAGTGTGGTGAATGTATTCATTATCTTGATTGTGGCGATGGTTTCATGGGCATATGTATTTGACAAAACAAAAAGTATACTTGAATTACATCCAGTCTATTATATGTCAACTGTGGTTCAATAAGGCTGATTTAAAAATAGATGAGATATAAGTATAAAGTTTCATCTAAGAATCTCTTTGAAGATAAATCTCTTCTATCTGGTAATTGATAAAGAAAAATTGTCCCAAATCTTGTCAGAGACAGAACTTTCTTGAACAGAGAAATTTATATCCATCTTCTAGGAAGAATTTTACAACGCTGTTGAAATTCTCAAGCAATTTCTAACAAACTGTAATAACAGTAAAACTTCTTCTGAAATTAGGTAACTACTCATTGGCTTAGTCAAGTGTCCATGTTCTTTAGTTCGGTAATTCTTATTTCCTGTATTCAGATAGCAATAATTATGTAATCAGTCCTTGTACTTTGAAAGTGGCTTTATCAGAAAGAATATTTTAGTTGACCCTCTGAGCCCTTTTCATTGCAAACTTTAAAATAGTACTTTCACATAATCTCATAACAAATTCACCTGAGTTATTGATTTCTACATTGTGAATCATTTTCAATAAAAATGAAGGGAAAGAAAAGACAGAGAGAAAGTGTTCAAGGGAATGGGGAAATTATTTGTGGAAATAAAATGACTGGAATTTTTTTGGGTAAGAAAAAGAAAAGTATGAAAACTTTAAAAATGAAAATAGATGATTATTAATTAAATTTTGAAATTAATGGTGAACTTGCATAATAGCTAAGTAAAAGGATTTTAGTCAAAACATTGCATCCAAAAGTACTTATAGAATTGTAATGTTTTATATTTATTTACATTTACAAAATCATTATGTTGGGTTCAAATTAAGTCTCTTTTCCTTCTACCAAAAATATATTTCTGCCTTTATATAAGTCAGAGTACAATTACTATAATTCTGAGAAAGACTTAATGGTTTTAAAGTCAGAGCACGCTAATAGAAAACAAACTCACAACTGGTTTATTGCACTTGCTTTTTTCATCTGAAATAAGATTATTCTTATCCCATAAGGGATTTCACAATAGAAGAAATCATCTTGTGCCTTTACACTTAATCAGAGTTTTGCTGTGTTAGGAGAAAAGGAAAATCTGACCTTCTTGCTTTTAATAACCCAAAGGTCCTTATTTATTACATTAAATGCCATGCAAACCCCCAAAATATAAATGACCTCAAATAGAGACAATAAATCATATCAACTTTTCATACAAACTGATTAATAGTCCAGGTATCAAGCAAAATACCAACAGAGAATAATCCTGACACCTGTTCGAACAACTGATAAAGAAACTATGCTGAATGAAAGTTTAATCAGTGATTTCCTATTGCACAGCCGGTTACCTAACGAGACCACATAATTACAAGTGAGAGGATTTATATCCTTGGTTAATACATAATTATATCTGGAAGTGTAACTACTAAACTAGGAAATTGAATCATTTCAAGAGGATGGTTTTCACACAAAAAATGGTTTGGGAAATTTTTCCTGAGGAGGATGTTCAGCTCCTATTTACACCTTGAAAATCTTAAGTAATATGTGGAAAAGATCCAGAAAGTCCAGAAAAAGGATTTCGGTACTTCATAGAATAATTCAGTCAAAAGAATAGTATATGATATTTGTGTGACAGAAATTTTTGCTAAGCTTCAACTCTACAGGGTTTATTAAATTTGGGAAATAATTGATGATATCTATTTTTTTTTCTTCTAGGAAGGTTCAGATTCCTGAAGTTGCACATATAAAGATTATAAGAAATGGAAATCTGTCAATGATTGTCATCACGCTCTTTAATACAGTCCAAGACAGTCCATTCTTAGATTGTCAGGAAGAGAGGCCGGATGCTTTCAGAATATATTCTATCTCAAATTCTATTTTAAAGAAAGTTGCTTCTCAAGTTCAAGCTTTAAATGAAATCAGTGCCAAGTAATAAATTCTTTCCCTAATGCAAATTGGAACAGGGAGAATGTAAGGAGTGCCAATGAATATTAAGTAGAAGTCCTACCCACATTATCAGGCAGCTTGATGGGATTTTGCATGTGCATGTGACCAATTCTTGTTTGAAGAATGTCTTGAAATGTGGTAGACAGACTTAGGTGCTGAACACCATGAGAACTTCAAACACTGTGACCAGTTAGAACTGATTTTTGATCTTGTTAAATCCTATAATATGATTATAGCATGAAGTAATATGCTGGAATGCAGCTGGATCCTTGGTTAGGGTGAGCAAAAGTTGATCAGCAAATCCTTAGATCATGTAAGGAGACAAAGTCTTAAGAATCAAAAGTTATTGAACTTTAGAGCAGAGAAAGAAATTAACCATATATTCTAAGTCCTCCTTTCTGCCTTTCTCCAGATTGTTTTTCAAGAAATACTTGAGTGCCTTCTGTGTTCCAGGCACTAAGAATGTTTTACAAATGAAAAAAATGACACTCAAAAAGATAAAGGGGTTTCCCAAAGCACTTTGACTGAGCTAGGCTTTTTTTATGACTATCAGAAATTCAAGGACTCTAATTCAGTATTCTTTGGCTTTGTCTTGTTATATCATATTAAAAATCTAAATTTCTGAGCTTCAGTAGAAAACAATGGCAAAGATTAAAATGATGAAAACTGTTGAGAACAGAATGCTTTAAGATGTTCTAATAATCCCACAACAATCAGTAGCAACACAATCAGAGAGAGAGAGCAAAGGAGGGGCACATACTTCCTCTGAAGTAGTATGACTTTTCATAAACATTTAAATCCTAAACTTGTTCCCTGTGCCTTATCATTATTTCTTGAAGTTTCCAAATTGATGACCTTTTTCCTGAAGGAATGTAAATTATTTTTGTAACTTAGAATTATTTTCATATTGCCAAAGTTTTAATAAAAAGAAGATTGCACAGTTAATTTAATGAGAGAGATTTAGTATATATTGGTTAAATTATTTACTAGTTTAGATCACTTCCTCAGTGTTACTTAAATGGCAAGTGAGAGTCTCCAGGGGAAACAAGAATATCTGCTGGACATCAGCAAGAAAATACTAGAACTTCACTTGCTTTCTTTTATTTTTTCATTTCCTAATTTCCACTTTTTGCCTGCAGCTATAGCCCTGTAGCATCCAATCCTGTCAGATCTCGGAATCTAAGCAGGGTTGGGCCTGGTTAGTACCTGGATGGGAGACCACCTGGGAACACCAGCAGCTGTAGGCTTGGGAGAAGGACCTGGCAATCCCCTCCCAAAAATCAATCTGTCATTGAAAACCCTATGAACAGCAGAGAAGCACTGACAATAGTGTTTTCCCTGTTGTACAGAGGGTCGCTATGAGTCGGATACTGACTCAATGGCACCTAACAACAACAACAACAACAACAATTTCTAGTTTATGTCTATTTGTTAAAGATAGTAAATATCATTTTAAAAGTTCACAGGTCTCTTCAGAGGGTATACTAACACCATATGATTTATAAAGATGCAGAACAGTTCATGGGTTAAGTGTGTAGGCTTCAGGGCCCCATTGTCCAAGTTTGAAGTGGCCCTATCATTAATGACTTAAATAAATATTGGCTAAGTCTCTAAACCTTTCTTTCCTTTAAGTTCCTTATCTGTAAATACATAGAATAACATATAATAATATTCCTCATTTCATAGTATTGCCATAAACTTTAGGTGAGTAATTTTTTTATGAAGCGTTTAGTAAGCATTTGACATATAATATGTTGTTGTTAGGTGCCGTGGAGTCAGGTTTGACTCATAGTGACCCTCATAGGGTTTTCAATGGCTGATTGTTTCAGGTTTGCCAAGTCCTTCTCTCATTTTTGCAGTGCTGGGGATCCAACCTGGGTCCTCAGAGAGTGCAGTGCAGCACTCTATCAACTGAGCTAAACCCCAGCCCGGCATATAAGCAATCCATAAGTGTTAATTATAAGGATAATTATTACATATGCCCTTACTGAAAAAGCGCATATACAGGTTTTGAAAAATAGGGCATTTATTTTGATAAGATTATGCAATGAAATAAACACAGGCAAAAAGAGATTAGGCAATATATATTTATATAAAAACTGAAAACCCTGTGTATGTAAACAGCGTTAGAATTTGAGGGAATTAAAAATTAATAAGACACTGATTATCTTTAACTCTTTTAAATATTGCAAGTAGAGAGGCTAATAGTGGAATCTAGAGAACCACAATATCTAACATGAAAAACTGTGAAAACTTTTATAATACAGGTATAATTACAAAGAAGGTTCAAAAGCTAGAAATAATATGTAAATTTGAGGTGTATTAGGGTGTCAAGCAAGTCACCACAGAGAAGGTAGAATAAAGGATAAATCATATTTATAAAATCACATTTATAAAACCAACATACACAGAGTGCTCACTGTATGCTAAGCACAGTTCTATATGCTGAGTACAATAATGACCCAAACAGAAGCAATCAAGGAGACATTAATACACTCACACTAAGTATTTAAGAATGTAGAAAAGGGTGCATAATTTATTTTAAGAAATATTGAAAGGCCTTCCCAATAAACATTGAGGCTGAAGCTTGAATAGTAAGAATTAGAGTGAGAACTCCTAACTACTCTTGTCTGTTGGCCACACAGAGTAAAGAGAGGAGTCTCCACTTATTTGTTTCTATTCATTTCCAAAAATTCCTCCCACTCACTGAGTACAAACTGTGTGCCAGGCATTATGCTATCCAGGTCATTTCACATACATGACAGCATACTGACATCACTATAGTTGTATGTTCAAGATGTTAACTCTCTTTTGTAGAAAAATAAAGTGCTGAGAAATAGATGTGTTTTGCTATATTTTTGTATTACACTTATCTTTTTTTTTTACAAAGGCCAAAGTGAAATTTTGAACTCCGAAGATTCAACCCAACTGTTCTTGAAGCATGCATTACTAAGATGCATTTCAGCATGTAATACATTGTCAGTATAAGTTTCAGTACATATTTGTCAGAAGAGGGAGGTATGATGATCTAGATAGAATGGGAATTCTAAATTGACCTTACTTATTTATTTCAATTTAGAGTGCTAGAAGAAAAGTTTGTGGTGAGGAGGGTTTCTCTCCAGGCTAGTCAGATTTTCTGTCACTGTGATACAAATATCTAAGAAAAACAACTTAAAAGAGGAAAGATACATTTTGACTCATGGTTTCAGAAGTTTCAGTCCATGAGCATTTGGCTCCCTGCTTTTGAGCCTGGGGTGAGGCAGAACATTGTAGTGGACAGGCATAGTGCAGGAAAGCTGTTCACTTTATGGCAGCCAGGAAGCAGAGAGAGCTAGAAAAAGCAACCAGGGACAAGATATACTCTTCAAAGGCATGCCCAGAGACCAATCGCCCCCACCGAAGTCCTACCTCCTAACAGCCTGTTTCACTATGATCCAATCACCACTCATGAGTCAATCACCTCTCAATACTACTACCAATTAGGAACCAATCCTTCAACAGATGAGCCTTTTTAGGAGATTCTCAATGTCCAAATAATACCACTCTAATCTATGTTAAATAATAATGTACTAGGAATCCAAAAATCTTATCACTGTGACTGGAAAATATTTCTACCTAGGATTGAACATGCTGTTTAGTTACCTTATTAGTAAAACTTGGAGATTGCCATTAGAAGTAAAACATGTAAAATAGCTAAAAATAGAACTATTCTAGATTAGTAAGGTTGAGATAGGTCATGAGGATTCCATGGAAATAAATGAAATTTGAGTACTATGAGGTTGAAATTTTAATAGATTTCACTATGATTTCATTTTTCTAAAAACCAGAATCTTTTAAAAAGACTTTTTTTTTCCCCAATACTGAGGGTGGTGGAGGCTATTGCTGAATCCAGGGCCTCACACATACTTTTTAAGTGCTCTACCACTTAGCTACATTCCCTCTCCCCTTTTCATTTTTTATCTTGAGATAAGGTCTTGATAAGTTATGCAGGCTGCCTCTGGCTTTAAATTTTCCACCTTCCTGCCTCTACCTCCCAAGTCGCTGGGATTACAGGCATGCACCACCAGGCCCAGCTTAAAAAGATATTTTCAATAGATACTAATTCTATGCCTCTTCCCTCATCTCTTGTCCTTGTTCACTTAAAAGTGGGTTGATGGTAGAGATGAAATATGGTATTAATTCATACATAGTACAAGGAGAGCTAGCTGTGTTAGCAGTTACTAACTTTCAAAGGCTCCCTGTCTGCTAATTTAAGTCACACTTTTGTCTGCCACAGAGCATGGGCCAACTTTTAAAGCTTCAATAATGCAGTCCTTTCAAACCCAGTTCCAGCCTTTGTCGGAACTAAGCATATCAAAACAAGAAGAGATGAAGAGTTAGCCTGAATAGTCATTCTCTCAGACATCTGTGCAGTGATTCACATCAAAAGATCATCAGCAAGTAATATACCTATGCGGCAGCCACACAAGAAGCAACTGAGTTGAAACAGGGACCTGGCCCCTTCATCCCACCAGAATTCCCATGTCCTTTCAAGGTTGGCTGAGTTAATGCCAGGCTACAAAGGGACTAATTTGCTTTCCAGTTGGAACAACAATGACTCAAAGCACTTCTACCTTTATAAACACCTAAGAGATACAAAGGGAAAAATTCCTTTAATTTCATTAATTCTCTAGAACACCAATAAATTGAATGACAACTCTACAATATAAATTAGCACTTAAAAATGGTGCAGACCATGAACATCAAGTGATATGCACATTTCTTTTTTATTGATTTATTCATAAGCATGTATCATATTGTTGCTTAATCTCCAAATTTCTGTTTTTAAGAAGAGAATTAATATTTGTGTGTACTGTGTTCATCTTAGCGGTCTCACAACAACTCTGGTAGTTGAGGAATTTTTTAGTAAATTTGAAGAGGTTAAACACCATGCCCAAAGTCACAGGACTTTTAACTGCCAGCAATAGAATATGACACTCATGTGTCTGAAGCTAAAGATCAGTCTTTTTCCAAACAGCAATCAAAATTGCTTAGATAACAAGCTTCAAAAGAAAGATCATCTTTTCTATTGACTATTATCAAAAACTCTTCCTAGCATTATTGGTCATGCAGGTGTTTAATAAGTAGATGTGTCTCACAAAGGAGATCCTGATATTTGAAAATATGAGGTGATAAAAGATAATGATTGGAAGTGTGCATTATTAAAATTTATAATAACAATTAAACAACTTACTTGAATGTTCCCTGTAGACCTGGCATTGGACTAAGCAAACACTTGATAAAACATTTCTTTTAATCCTCATAATAATAATTGTTATTATTTCCCACTTTTTAAAAGTTAACAACTGAGTCATTAGAAATGTACCTACTTGAAATGTTTGCATGTTCAGTGAGCAAAGCAGACTTGGGATATAGGGCTGATTCTAAGCCTGTTCATTTAGTTAATAAATTCCTCATCATCAATAACAACTAACCTATTGTACTTGTTAGGAATAATGGTTTGTTGTTGTTAGGTACCATTGAGTCAAGTCAACTCATAGCTACTCTGTGTATGACAGAATGAAACACTCCCCAACACTGTGCCGTGAATGACACTAGGTCAGTGCTTCTCTGCTAATCATAGAGTTTTCAGTGGTTGATTATTTTGGTATTGCTTTGGAAGTGAGTTTGCAGGTCCTTCTCCCATTTTGGGAGTGCTGGGGATCAAACTCAGGGCCTCAGACAGCACAGAGCAGCCCTCTACCAACTGAGCTAAATCCCACCCTAAAAGCTGAATATAAAGCTGACTGCTTTGGAGATTGCTCTAGGATTGGGCTGCTATATCCTTCTCCCATTTTTGTGGTGGTGGGGATCAAACCCAAGGCTTCAGAGAGCTCAGAGCAGCACTCTACCAACTAAGCTAATATTAATTGCCCAACAGACAGAAGGAAAAGAAACATTTAAAGAAAGTCAAGAAATACAAATGAACTCAAATTAAACATAACACAAAGTGTGATGAGAAAACGATGACTTCTGTACAGATTTCAAATGTAATAGGAATGTCCATGCCTCACACATTCTCTCACTTGAGGGCCTCTTATTTACTCTCAAAACCAGCAGTAATCAATCAAGACCCTCTTGTCTTTCTTCTCTTTCCTTTCGTTAGTACAGCTGACAGAGCTTTTTCCCTTTTAAGGATTTTGGATCGGGTCTACCCAGAAAATCCAAAATAACCATTTCATGTCAAGATTTGTAATCTTATATCCTATCTTCAAAGTGTCTGTTAGGTAAGTATTCATAGGTTCTAGGGATTAAAGTGTTGACATTGTGTGTAGAGGGTAGGAAGAGTGATGCTTCATTATTCTGCTGACCACAATTCCTACTCAGCAACATATGGAAATAAACTATCAACATGCAAAGTTGCAAAGTATGCAAAGTAGACAAATCCCAGATTTACTATGCTAAACGAAAATGTTACTTACTGCATGATTCCTTTTATATGATATTTTAAAAAGGAAAAACTAGAGAACAAAAGAACAGACAATGGTCTCCAAAAACAGAGGATGAGAAATGAAGATTGCCTACAAAGAAGCTTGAGGTAACATTTTAGGTGACAAAAATGTTTTATATCTTTCTTGTGGTAGTGGTTATACTACTGTATACAATTTTCCAAATTCAATGAACTGAACTCTAAAACCGGTACACTTTCCTGTATGTACAATTTATATTTCAACAAACATGTTTCATAACAAAAAGAAAAGAACAAAAGTGCTAATGCACATCAAGTCACCTTGAGGTTTATGATAAAAGAATTTTTGGAATTGAGGGTCCTGATTAATATAGTGAGAATATGTCCCAAGCGTTCTGCCCCTTTCTCCTACGGGACTCCATCTACACCAGTATTTTGGTGAGTGAGTGACATATACTTCTTGTAGGCAAGAATTAACCTATTACATATCAGTTCTGCATTGAAAAACGTAGTAATTTTCCTCAAAGGTCATATAACTTCTTCCTATCGTTTTAAAGAAAAAAGCCAGTGATATTAAGTAATTTGCTTAATGTCACATATCTGATTACTATGTGAGCCAGAAGTAGAATTCAAGTCTCCAAGCTCCAGTCTAATAGTCTAACACTGAAATGAAGGGTTCCTTCCTATAAATCTAAGGGAAAGTATAATTGTGTCTGTCAATCCCTATTTTTAAGCATTAATGAGACACCTGTGCAACCACAGACATTATGAATGGTGCTGTAGTTAGCATGCATAATTGGTGATAATTTTAGTAGTCACATTTACTTTTCCAGATGTGTGTTCTGCTCTTAGACCCTGAGGAATAAATTTATACAGCATTAGACTTATAAATTAGTCAAACTAAAGATAAGTTTTAGTACTGGCTTTACCAAGGTGTTCTAGAGAAAGGTAGAATAAGGTGACAGTAGACTCTGGGCACAGAAGTGGAAAAGGCAGAAATAATAATATATTGCACAGTTTAATGAGAAGAGTCAGATCCCTCTTTCCATGAATGGCAGCTTCATTGCCATCAAAAGATCTCTTCTCAAAGATGCAATTCAACAGAGGACTTTCAATCCAGACCGAGACTAGGGATTTGTTTACCTGCCAATTCCCTCACACATCTGTTCCCCTTCTATTTCTTTCTTGATGCTAAAAAGCCCTGTTTCATCATGGCAGGACATAGAAACTCAGCAAGACATTTAGCTAGCTTCAACTAGTAAACAGATACTTAGAGTTCAGAATCATAGTATAGTCTGATTGACAGTAAAATTAATTGAATGTACTTCATCTTGCAGCTGCCAATCCATGACATATAATGATAGATAATTTAATCACATTTCTTAGGATGAATAAGTTGCTTTAACTTTTTACTTTAATTTTTTTATTATTAACAAACTCATGCATTTGCAGTCATTCACACCCTTCTCTCACTCAAACTGAAACACTCACTTTGATGAGGAAAACACTGAACAAAGGGTTGAATGCAAGCTATTTCATGTGCTTGTTTACAACTGTCCTAAGAAAATACTCACTATACTAAGTAAAATTTAAGAATAGGAAACAAGAAAACTGCTTAGGAAGTGAAACATTCAGCAAACGGGTTATCACTATAACCTAGAAAGATAATTTATCCCATAAGGCATTACAGGCAGAGAAAATTGTCTATAGCCAAGCACAAACTTCCTAAAAGACACATAGAACCAAGTTTGAAGAAGTTCAAAGTTAGGTAGACTGAGTGGTATTTCACCTGTACCACTGATCACAATAGTTATAAGGACCAACTATGTGCCAGAAAATTCATGTACTGTAGTAGTCAATGCTCTTTGATTGCAAGGAATAGAAACTATCACTGGCTAAAGAGAACATGCTAGAAATACATGCTAGGCTTATCACCTCAAAGAAAAGAATGGTGAAGCAGAGTTTGAAACAGCAAAGAACTATGAATAGGGCTAGGAATAGAAACTATATGGCCTGTCCATTCAATATGAATAGACACCAAACACTTTTAACTTCACTATCTGTCTGTTTCACATTCCAATTGCACATTGGATGCATATACTTAACATATCTTATGTCATGTCTCCGGAGAGGGAAAGGTTAGGGCCCATTCATCTACATCTACTAATAAAGAGATAATATACCAAAAGCATGTAGATGTTAGGACAGGGAATGGAATGCTACCTGGGGAAAATAAAAATCAATGATTTAAACCTAGTGGATGAACTTTCATATATCCACCACTGAGATTTTTATTTTCTAAATAAAATTAAATAAAACCTTCCAAATAGCTCTCCACATTACTTAGATTAACTCAAATTATTTATCTCAGTTCAGTAAGCCTCCTATCCACTTTTACATTGTGGTAATTCTCTTCACACACTGGGATTTTTCTTCTTTAAACACACTATTTTCAGCCTGGCATTGGGCTTCTGTACAACTATTCCATTTGCCTTGAATGTTTGCACTCCCTTTCTTTTCATAGATGACTCTTCCTTATCATTCAGATATCAAATCAAATGTCAACCATTCAGAGAGCTCTCCCTGATCACCCAAGATAAAATTAACCAGAGACTTTCTATTGTATAATATTTTTATTCAGCTTAAGAAATATTGTTATCTGTCTCTCCCAACTAAAACATAAGATTCCATGAGAGTAATAAGACAACTTTCATAATTTAGTAGTAATTGGACATAGGGAAGCACCCAGTATATGTGTGTATACATGTGTGAGTATAATAAATAATTTTCAAAATAACCCTGTATAATAGGCATTATCATACTCATTTTCTAAAGAGGTGCCTGAATTTAACAGACGTTAACAAATGCATGTGTCAGAAATTTATGTATAATTCAAGATCAGAGCTCTTTGGATCCAAGACTATCACAAACAGCTCTGTGATTAGGTGAGTAGGTGAGAGTAACTACTAGACAGAAGGATAACTTCCTAATTCTTTTAGCAGCAGGATCTATTTTTTCATCTTTAAAAATATATGCAACCTCATTAAGTTGTACATTTCTGTCTTCAAAGATATGCTGTTTAATTATTATGAAATAATCAGTGAAAATAACAAAGTTGTGCTGGAAAATACATTTTTAAATTTTATTTTGGTTCTATATGTTGAGAAAATCCCTAATTACACATACATGATCAAAATTCTGAGTTTTAAGAACTGACCTGGAAATCTCAGGATACTTATCAACTGGATGTATATCTGGAAACACTTTACTCCAATTGTGCCCAGAAGGGATTTATGCTGCAAACATGTATTTTTGTATTAATGGCCTCCAATGTATTAACATTTAATGTACAATACTATTTCCAGAGTGGTCTGTTTATTATTATGCACTCTAAAACACAGGTTTCTTTTGCATGCTGTATACATAAAGAAAAACTTGTGAAATTCCTAAAACATCCTCAAGGAATTCACAATTTAAATCTGTGGAACTAATGATATCCAGGTATGTCTAACTTTCATTTTCTGTAGGCATATTCCATATCTGTTGATATAACTATATTCACTCTGATAAAAGTATATAGGAAGCAAGCTGAAGAGATCCAAAGAAGTCTTGAAATAATCTGTAAATAACTTAAGAGTAGCATCAAAGCAAATATGCTGTCAGAGAACAAGAACAGGATAATGGTCAGAAGATAGGAACCAATCACAATTAATTACCATTACCAGCTTTAAAAGGCAGAAGGCTAACGGTGCCACAAATCAAGAGTAAAGAGGGTGAGAAGAAATAATCAGATACAAGATTTGTTTAGAAGCTGATAAAAATAATACATTGCATTATAAAAAAAATTGAAAGATACTCTTAAAATACTATCAAGAGATAAAAGCAGACAGGTAATGAAGCAACCTGAAAACTGAACAATACGAATGCTTTTCTCCATATCTTCCTTCACTTTTCAAGTTCCATTGAAAGTTGCTAGAATTTATATAAACAAAAGCATTGCTGTGTTACACTGGGGAAAATAGTTATCTAGTAGCAAAATATTGGCTCAATGAGGCTGACAATTAAGAGTCAGAAGAGTATTAACCACAAAGCAAGGGACTTTAAGATTCAAAGCCCCTCGCTAGCATGAGACCCACTTGATGCCCAATTCTGAGTTTTGCATTAGCAATTCTTCATTCCTTTTCTTAACAATAGCCACATTCCTTTCTCAAATTTTATAAGCTTTCAGGCCACTGAAACCTCTGGTTTCAGTTCTGGCTTTTAAACAGTGAAGGAGTGGGGTATAAGGCATCAATATCAGAAATGACTACAGCATGGTGAAGTAGGTTTCACAAATCTCTCTCTCTCTCTCTCTCTCTCTCTCTCTCTCTCTCTCTCAGTAGGTATATTCTGTTTCTCTCAATACTCTCTTTTTCGCTCTCAAACACCTCTCTTTCAATCTCTTTCACATGGTTTTTCTTTCTCTCACTCTTTCTCTTTCCTCCCTCCCTCTGTTTCCTTTCTCTCTCCCTCCTCCTAGACAGGTTTCTTCATGATTATAAGCCTCTGACTACCCTTTCCTTAGAACATTAATATTAGAAAACTTGCCACTGCAAATTCTTCCTCTGTCCTTTTGAGATTCAAATCTTTTCCCAGGTGTTGCCAGTGATACAGTTCACTAAAATCTTTCTTGAGGACCTGGGAGCCATCCGTATGAAATATGTTGTTGTTGTTGTTGTTAGGTGCTGTCGAGTCGGCATCCAACTCATAGTGACCCTGTGTACATACAACAGGGGAAACACTATTGTCAGTGCTTCTCTGCTGTTCATAGGGTTTTCAATGGCTGATTGATTTTTGGGAGTGGGCTGTCGGGTCCTTCTCCCAAGCCTACAGCACCTGGTGTTCCCAGGCAGCCTCCCATCCAAGTCCTAACCAGGGCCGACCCTGCTTAGCTTCCGAGATCTGATGGGATCAAAAGCCACAGGGCTACAGCCGCAGGCCATATGAAATATAATCATCAAGAAGAATAGGGCCTCTATCTCTTCTCTCTGGGGAATGATTGAAGCCTAACTTTAGTAAGTGCCAATTACTAAACAGAGATGGCCTAATCATGTTGATCATTTTCCTACCTAATGTCCTCTGGTACTTTTCCAGTAGCTCACTGGTGAGATTGAAACTCTCCAGCCTTTTGTTTCAATGGAGTTCAGTTCAATCTCTTTCCCCTGCTATAATAGTCTGCAATAAATTCACTTTTGCCTGTTTAAGTCTGTCCAGGACAATTTTTCTTTGATAATACATACAAACTATTTTTATAATGCTTTGGGAAAAGCATTCAGTTCTAGCACATACCAATGTCTTTCTTTTCTCATCTTTAGCTTCATTCTTCTACCCCACCCTGACTTTTTACTTTCTTTGTGTGTTCGCTTAAATCTTAATTTTTCTGACATTCCTAGTTATGAAAACTTGCTATTCTGTATTGCCACATCCTGTTCATTTTTATATAGTTTTAACTAGAATCAGTAATTACTTTATTTGTTATTTACTGCCCATTAGACTGTATGTACCATAAGATGAGAGACCACATTGGAATTGTCCATTCTTTTATTTGTTTAATCCTGAGAATTTAGCACAGTGCTCTAACACATACTAGGTACTCAGTAACTTTTTTTAAATGATTGATTGAATCAATTGCATCAATATTTTTCTAATCTTAAATTGCAGCCTTTATGATCCACAAATATTAGGAAGGTTCAATATTCCTTGGGGATTACAATCACAATGGAATTGGCACAGTAGGTAGTTTATTGGTAATTTTGGCATGCTCATTTCATGGTTCAGTCCTAGGCACATAGATGTTACTACTAAGATAAACATAAGAGGAAGACTAAGGACTTCACTCCAACTCTTATGCTCAAAAGCCTTGCTGTGGTCTGAATTGTTGTGTATTTCCAAAATGCTTATGTTGAAATTTGATCTCCAATGTGGTAGTATCAAGAGGTGACTCTGGGGAGGTGATTAGGTCACCACGGCTACAAATTCATGAATGGGAGTAGTCCTCTTATAAAAGAGGTCATTAGGATCTGGTCTATAACTCAAGGATGCAGCAAGAAGGTGCCATCTATGAGGGAGTAATGGGCCCTCTCCAGACACTGAATCTGATAGTGCCTGAATCCTGCACTTCCAAGCCTCCAGAATTGTGAGCAATGAATTGCTGTTGTTTATAAATTACCCTATCTAAGGTACTTTGTTATAGTAGCCCAAATGGAGTAAGACAAGCCTGCTGCCATCCTTTATGCGGTTGAGTGAGTATTAAGTAGTGAGAGGATCTCAAAACAAAACAACAACAACAACAAAAAGGAGCAGCAGCTCAAGACAGGACCCACAGACAGGAGGATGGCAGGAATGCATCAAGGTGGAAAACCTCCCTTGTTTTTATCAACTTGTAACATTAGTCCAACAGTGGTTCTCTCTTGGGGAAGTGTGGAAGATTCTTTCTACCAGAGTTTAAGTAGTACAGGCCATGATTGCCTTGGGGCTAGGATTTAGCTCAATTGGTAGATCACCGCCCTAAGGTCTCTGACATTCCCTGGTTCGATTCGCTGCCCCCGCCCCTCCAAAATGGGAGAAGGATATGGCAATCCACTCCTGAGGGAATTCCGAAACAATCAGCCATTGAAAACCCTATGAGGGTCTCTATGAGTTGAGCATAACTCAATAGCACCTAACAACATGATTGCCCTTACAGTACAGGAAAATTTTCTCCCAGAATCTTATGTTTGTTTTGAAAAATAACTGAAAAAAGCACACATGCTGCTTTCACTTTTGTGGTAAGTCTGTACTGATATTAGATAGGGGCTTTGTGGGGCAATAAAACAATTGGCTAATTTCAGTTTCCTCTAATAAACTGCACTGGTAGGTGTACTTATAAAGCTACCATGAGAGTGCAGAAATCACTTGTCAAAGGAAAGAGCTCTGTGATATTCAATAGTCAGTGAGTATTGTTACAAAATGTGTAGTGTACCATGATTCATGAAGGAAGGAAGTTAGGAAGGCAGGAAGGAAGGGAAGAAGGGAGGGAGGTAATATACAATATAAACTAAGCAACCAAAGTCAGGGAACTTCCTTTCAAACTTTCTGACTCTGAACATGCACATCCAGAAGCTATTAGATGAAAGCAACAATTGTGAAGCAAGAAGAACCATAGTAGAGGATCATAAAGGAAGAGAAAAATCCTATGTATCTGCAGGGTAAATCACTGTAGAGAAAAGACCCTATGGTTCATAGCACACGTAAAAAAAACCAAGATAACAGTTCTTAGATAAGCAGAGAGAACAAAGTTTGAAGGAAACTATTACTTGCCTTTGGATAAGTTTTTGTTATTATTAGGTGCTTTGGGGTAGGGTCCAACTCACAGCAACCTTATGTACCAAAAAGAATGAAATACTACCTGACACTATACCATGTCTGGCACTGTTGTCAGGGCATTTCTGCCATTCATAGGGTTTTTGATGGCTGACTGTTTCAAGAATGGGCTGCTTTTCCCAAGCCTAGAGCACCTAGTATTCCTAAATGGTCTCCCATCGAAGAACTAACCAGGCCCCACCCTGCTTAGCTTTAAAGATCTGACAGCACTGGACAGCAGGGTATTATAGCTATAGCTTTAGATAGGCAGAATGGATATTAATAAGAAATTATTGAAGACCCAGAAATACACCCACATGACTATAGCCACCTAATTTTTGACAAAGGAACTAAGGATATTCAATGAGAAAAAATAGCCTTTCAACAAATGGTACTGGGAAAATTAGATATCCATTTGCAGAAAACTGAAAATAGACTCGTATGTCTCAATTTACATGAGAACCAATTTGAAATGGATATGAGACCTCAACATAAAACTAGAAACCTTAAAACAACTAGAGGAGAAGATAGGAAACATGCTCTAACACATAGGCATAGGAAAGTATTTCCTTAACAAGACTACAAAAGCCCAGGAAATGGCACCATTAATTAACAAATGAGATTACACAGAATTAAAAAGGTCTGTACACCAATGGAAACAATCAACAGGGCTAAGGGAAAGCCTACAGAATGGGAGAGAATCTTTGCATCCTACACATTGGACAGAGGCTTAATTTCAAGAATATACAAAGAACTTAAGAAAGTAAATACCAAGAAAATAAATAACCCAATACATAAGTGAGCAAAGGAAGTAAACAGAGAGTTCTCAAAGGAAGAAGTTCAAAGGACCAAGAAACACATGAAAAATTCTCAATATCCTTATCCGTTGCTGTCATAATTGTTAGGTGCCCTCAAGTTGGTATCTGACTCATAGTGATCCTACATATGATAGGGGAAATAGTATTGCCAGTGCTTCTCTTCTCTTCATAATGTTTTCAATGGCTGATTGTTTTTTTGGAAGTGGGCTGTCAGGTCCTTCTCCCAAGCCTGCAGCAGCTGGTATGTAAGTATAAGCAAAATGATATAATAGGTGCACAATGAAAATAGCAAAAGCTTTACCACTCTATACCCCACTAGCATTATTAATAATAATAAATAGGAAGTTATCAAGAAAGCAAAAGGTTGCCAGGGGTATTGCTTATGCCACTCAATGAGGAAAAGTCTAATGTACTCCAGTAACTAAAATGTTGGTTACTTGTGAAACAAGAACAAATCTAAATAAGTGGCAAGGTAGATATATGTCACTCTCACAAGCAAACTCAGACACACACACAAGCAAACTCACACACACATATATATGTGTGTGTATATATACATATATATGTATGTATTATATTACTATATATACATATTACTATGGAGTTGGCTGTTGGTTCTAGAACCATAGAAGTCAGAAGGCCTTTCTAGAAAAACTAGAAAAAGACAAAAGTTCATCTTTAGAAATTTTTAAAAAAATAAAAAGCGTGATGGCAATAATTTATAAGGCTAACCTTAATTTCACTCTCTGGGGAATGGCATAAAACAAATCATTAATGATCATAAAGCACTAAGCATGACATTAAGAAAATCATATTATTCCAGATCACCTTAATTTCGTGTACTAAGGAAGAAATGAAATATACATAATAATGTATGTAATCCAGCCAGGTGTGGCAGCACATACCTATAATCCCAGCACTTGGGAGGTGGAGGCAAAAGGATTGAGAGTTCAAAGACAGCCTGGGATACATAGTGAGACCCTGTCTCAAAAAACTAGAAAACCAAAATCAAAACCAAACAAAAATATTATGTGTAATCTATCTGCACTCAAATAAATTATTGGAGTCTGTAAATTAGCTTTCTTAGTAAACCAAGAATTTCATTTCAATACCCCTTACTGATCAAGTTACCAAGGGCTAGATAGATCACAGTCAAAGTTCTGAAAGACTTGTTGATGAAATACATGATAATGAGCCATGTCTCACTAGGATTGATATTGGTGCCATTTGACAAAACAGAATACCTAAGAAAAATTCCTTATTTTGTTGGTCTAAGTACTTTGATGGGTACCAGTTAATAAAAGTTAATGGAATAAAATTAATGGCCTTGACTCAAAATTCCCTGGGCAGGATGGCCTTCTTCTCCTCCTGTCAAACTCTGTCCCAAGGCGCAAAGCAAACCATCTTTTCCTCCATGTCTCACAAGTACTCTCTTTGAAGCAGTATCTTCTGTTTCTTACTGAACTCCTTCACTTTGTTAATGCTCAAACTTAAGGATATAGGGCTGATGTAGGAGTACACATCCTGCTCTTTGTTCTGCCTACTCATTATTTCTGACACCTTTGTAAGGGTTTTAGCTGTTGAATCCAAAAATGTTCATGCTAACTGATTCCTGGTACAATATATATGTTCAGACTTGTTTGAATCACAGTTTAGGCTCAAGCTAGTATATCCCAATACACAAAGTTTTTAGATGATCGCATTTGCTATGTTCTCTGTCTGTAATAGTTTCTTTTCACTTTTATGGTTTAGATATGAGATATCACACCCCTAAAAGGCTAATGTACTGAAAGCTTGTTTTCCAATGCAGCAGTGATCAAAGAGGAGGTTTTTGAGTAATGATTGGATCATGAAGGTTCTCACATAATTAATGGGCGAATCACTGATGGATTCATAATTTGATGGCATTAATGGGAGCTGGTGGAAATTTTCAGAGGTGGGATCTAATTGAAGGCAGTAGGTCACTGGAGTCGTGTCCTTGGGGGCTATATCTTTTTCTATACCCCTCTGACTCTTTCCTTGTCTGTGCCATGAAATAAACACCCTTCTTCCTCCTTTCCCTTTCTTCCATGATGTTTCTGCCTTGCTGTGGGGCTAAGAGCAATGGAGCCACAATTCATAGATTGAAACCTCTGAAATTGTGAGCCAAAACAAAATTTCCCTCTTTTTAATTTTTTCTGTCAGATGTTTGTCACAATGACAAAAAGACTGACTAACACAGTCACCCTTCCCCTTTCCTATATATTGCTGCTATTATTTCCTCCTTCAATATTGTCTGCCTAATTCCAGCCTGTTCTTCGAGACTCTATACAGACATGACCTTTCCCAGATAGAACACCTTGACCCCATTGTGATTTAGATACTGCTTTTCTGTGGTTTTATGCCATCTCCTTTATAATACCCCCCTGTTTTTATCACCAAATTGTGTTTAGCTTTTCCACTAGATGTCCGCTTTTTTTTTACTTTTATGTATTTAGTTTTGAATAGACTGCATTATTTTTTGAACATGCTAGGTACTGAATTCTGTGCCCTCAAGATTCTTATGTTAAATCCCTACCCCTGAATGCATTAAAACAAAGGGTTGCAAGAAAAAATAATGCACATTTTGAGATGAAAACTTTCCATTTTGCTGTTATAAGAATGTGTCATATATTGTTGTGCTGACTCCTGTCTCATGTGTAGATTGTTTGGTAGACTTCTGTGGCAGGCATGTGAAATGCTCCAACACCATAGCAGAAGTATCAGAACTTTTTGCTAAGATCTCTTAAAATGTTTATCCATTTTAGATGAGTTTAGAGATGAGGCCTTTAGGAGTTAACTAGAATATGTCACTTTGTGATGAGATTTACGCCTCTATAAGAATATAAACAAAAAATGAGGACTCTATTTTCCTTGTCCACATAAAGATGAGGGCACATGAGCACACAGTGAAATTGCAACTGCCTACAATCCACAAGTAGAAACCTCCAAGTGAAGTCTACCTTCCTGGTATCTTGATCTTTGGCTTTTCAGCCTATAGAATTGTAAGAAGTAAATTTCTGTTACTTAAGCTATTTGTTGTTGTTGTTGTTAGGTGCCATTGAGTCAAGTCCTACTCATAGCGACCCTCATAGGGTTTTCAATGGCTGTTTCGTGATTGCCTTGGGAGTGGGTTACCACGTCCTTCTCTCATTTTGCAGTGCTGGGAATTGAACTCGGGACCTCAGAGACTGCAGAGCAGTGCTCTACCAACTGAGCTAAATCCCAGCCCTAAGCCATTTTGTTAGTTCTTGTTGTTAGGTGCCGTCGAGTCGGTATCCGACTCATAGCAACCCTCATAGGGTTTTCAATGGCTGTTTCGGGATTGACATGGGAGTGGATTGCCAGGTCCTTCTCCCATTTTTGGGGTGCTGGGAATCGAACTTGGGACCTGAGAGACTGCAGTGCAGCACTCTACCCACTGAGCTAAATCCCAGCCCCCAAAGTGTTGCCCAGACTGTCTTCGAACTCGCGATCCTCCTGCCTCATCCTCCACAGCAAGTTGATTACCGGCGTGTGCCACCACTACTGGCCTAAGCCATTTAGTCTATGGTATTTTGCTGATTAAGACAGTGACTTGAGGCTTACAGAAAAATTGAGTAGAATGTACAGAGAGTTTTCATTTTCTCCCTTACCCCCATAACTGCTCTACAACTTTCTCTTGTTATTAACATCATATATTAGTATGGTACATTCATCATTGATGAGCCAATATTGAAACATTAAATTAGTCATTTTTCTTCAATTCTCTATCTGTTAGTCCCTATGGACTATGTTTGGTACATTGTAATTACTGACTAAATAGTTATTTAAAAAATGTAAAGATGGATGGATAAATAGTGGCTCTTAAACACATGATTCACCCCAAATAAGGATTGGTCATGGTGAATTGTTGGTTGCCTTACCTCTGTCACTACCCTAGATGTAGTGGACAGGAGTAAAGTTAAACATCTGTTGGGCACTGTGGTGCACACCTATAATCCCAGAAATTTTGGAGGCTGAGGCAGGAGGATCTCGTATTCAAAGCTAGAGGCAGCCTGCACAATTTAGTGAGACTCTATCCATAAACACACACACACACACACACACACACACACACACACACACACACACACACACACATAAATGAAGGGGCTGGGGAGACAGTTCGGTGGTATATAGCACTTGCCCAGTATGTGCAATGTCCTGGGTTGAACCCCAGTACTTAAATAAACCAATAAATAAACAAAACTAAAAACAAATAAATAAAACAAAAAAACTAAACCTGAGCATCAACTTCACAGCTTCTTTTCATATCCTCATTTACGCTTGGTGTTTTCTCTGTATTGTACTTACATCCTCACCTCAAGGACATGTGGTACTCAAAATTTAACTAATTTTTACAATTCAGAGAGCAAATTTGGGACTAGGAAAATAATATAAGCATACATTTATATAAAGTGCCATGATTTTTCTGCTCAAAAATGAGACATGTTTTTCAAGTGATATCCAGATTTGTTAGGCCTCTATTTCAACCTCAGAGCAACCTTTTTATCCTTAATGATTTCAGATCTGAATTGGCTAAATCCTTTACTCTTATATAGTTTACATTATTTTAAAAGCAATATTTCTTTCTCTTTTTCATTTTTTCTTTTCTTTCTTTTTCTTTTTCTTCTTTTTTTTTTTTTTTTTTTGGAGGTACTGGGGGTTGAACCCAGGGACTCGTACTTGCATGCTTTGCAAAGGCTGTACCACTGAGCTGCACCCCCAGCACATTTTTTTACATTTTGAGATAGGGTCTCATTAAATTATGCAGATTGCTTCTGTTCTCAAATTTGCGATCCTCCTCCCTCTGCCTCCCGAGTCGCTAGGATTACAGGCATGCGCCACCATGCCTGGTTTAAAAGCAATGTTTCAAAACATTTATTTACTACTTCATGAATGGCCAGAGGTTTCACATTAGGTTTAGGAATTGAATAACTAGAACAAAATGGTTGATTCCTTCCAAGTATCCTCTTTGAGAGAGAAAACAATTATATTTTCTCAAAATATCTTAATTATTATGAGTTGCAAATAAATTTTAGTTCAGCCCAATAATTTACGGCTAAGAATATGGAAACAAACAACTCATAAAGGAAAACAAAATGAAACAAAAACAAACTTAATCTTTCATAATGTTAAAAGAATCAAATCAAGTTTAAAATGCTGCATGTGCTAAATTTGAATCTGTTCTAACTGCTTCTAGTAATTAGACTCTAAAATACACAAAGTGAATTTCCCAAAACAGAGGTATATTTCCTGATGCAAGTATAAAATTTCCCCACATGACTAATATTAATGTACTTTAAAACCCACATAAAACAAAAAGAAACTAAAAAATAATTCAACATAGTTTCTTTTTTGCCTTTTCTGCATTTTAAAAGGTCATTTATCTAAAACATTTATAGATAATAAAGTACTTTGGTTGAGCTTCATTAAACGAATCCACCTAATTGCAATATACTTGTTTCTAAAAGTAGGTTCTCATATGCTGATATGTAATTAATTAAAGCACACAGCTATGTACTATTAAGTAATCCTTGAGGAGAATTTTCTAATTTGTAAAATAGACTTCACTCTTTACTGTGGTTTAGGGTCACTCCCACCTCTTTTTAGGTTATTCTACCTCTTACTAGTCCTTGCTTACCACTCAAACTGAGTATGTTTTTTTCTGTCATCTTTGCCTTCCCAATGTGCCCCAAAACATTCACCGGTGGAACAAGGAATGTTGTTACTGTTAGGTGCTCCAAGCAATGTTGTTATTATTCGTGCTGTCCAGTTGGATCCAATTCAAAGAGAGGCTCATAGGGTTTTCAATGGCTGATTGTTGCAGGACTGCTTCAGGAGTGGATTGCCACACCATTCTCTCATTGTTTTGTAGTGCTGAGGATTGAACCTGGATCCTCAGAGAGGGCAGCATGGCACTCTACCAACTAAACTAATCCCTAGCCCCTGGAGCAAAGAATAAGTGGAGGAATAAGTGGGTAACAGTGGTTATCAGGGGCTAGGGCAATGGAGGTAGTGAGTGGAGTTGAGAAGACATTAGTCAAAGGATAAAATTTTGTTAGCAAGATTAGTTTCAAGAAATCTATTGTATAATTTGATTACTACAGTTGATAACAATGTATTATGTTCTTGAAAATTGCTAACAAGTTTCAAATGTTCTCATCACAAATATAAAATTATGAGGTAATGCATATTTTATTAGTTTGATTTAACAATTCCATTATATTTATATGCATATAAGTATATATATATACCAATACATGTTGTACATGATAAATACATAAATGTTATCTTTCAATTAAGAAAAAATAAATTTTTTAAATTAAGAAAACATCATGATGGTAAGCATTACAAACTGCTACATGCAGTTTGTTCTGGAAAATTCTAGAAGAACTTTTGTTATATGTTATTAAACATTTAAAACTCTAGAGTGACATTTTTCATTTATCTCCAGAATATGATAAAAGCATCAAGCCCTGAACAAAGTGAGTAAATTTTATATAATTACTATTGGCTTTTTGGGTCACTCTAAAATATAATCCAAGTAGTAGTATGATGGTGGAGAGGGCTTTCCTTTCCTTTTCTTTTCTTTCTTTTGTCTTTTTCTTTTTGAAAAGAGCAAGATCTAAATTAAACTTAACAGTGATTCTATCAATAACGTCCATAAAATATTTCTTAAGATTTCCGGACACATAAATGTAATGACTATACAATCATAGAAACATGATTTAAATATATTGACATTAACAGACACGCCCAAAGGCTTATGAAATAAATCTTTAAAAATGATTCTGCAACACAATAATTGCAGTGCCTTTGTGTCTTACATCATCCTATTTTAGATTAGCTCAACTTTGCAAAATGCCCCCTGCAAAGATTCTTTCTCTTCCTTTGCCTAGTAGTGTAAACTCCAGAGAAAACCTCCATGAGGTAACTGAGACACTAACTGCCACAGTCAACTATTATAGGAAAAGAAATTAGATAAACACAGGTCTCAAGACACCCTAATCAATAATCTTGAGGTTTTCAGAGCCCAGGACATTTGATGGTCTTCCGGTAACAGCAAAGTATGGGTTAAGTACTTGTTTATTGCTAAATCTTTGTTTTCTAGGTCTGTGATCTGATGCTTAATCTTGTTCTTTAACTAAAAGTGGGATAATGTTTAACTTGCAGGGAAATAACGTGTTTATCTGAAGAATTACAGGGACTGGCCTAGGATAGAAAAGTCAGCTGTTATTGTAAGGATATTCCTTCAGAACAGAGAGGGCAACACAGGTCCTGGATGACAGCCGTGCTGCCCATTGTTTCCTTCACCTGCTTTTCTCCCCATGAAAGCTCTTTCGTATACCTGAGCTTCCTAACATGGTCTTTGTTTCAGGGGTGGTGGGCCCTTTCATCTTTTTAGGGCAAAACCCTAAATAAACCCAACTTCCTTCTTATGAATTCTCATCTCCCTAATATTGGTTGTTGAGTGGGAAGTAGACAGATCTGAATTTGGAAAGAATTCTCCATAAATGTAGCTGATTAGAAAATCTGGTCCTTACTTGATGCTGAAATGATATAGGATTCACAAACACAATACTGACAAACACCTTTTCTTTCTTTAACTTTTAGCCAAGTTATCACTGTCAGTGTCTACATTTTTAGGAAAAAATTCAAAAAGTTGAGAAAAAATAGACGCTGTTAGGTTAAGAAAGACTGAACAGACATATTACTGCAGGGATTTGGGGATTTGTAACATGAGCAGGTGAATTCAAATATCTAGGAGGAAACTTATTATGCATTACAATCATATTTTGACCATAATTCTGTTTTTGAGTATACATGTTAACACCTCCTGGAATGGGGTTCCATAGAATGCCAATTTCGGAAGGGTAGGGATAGGCTGGGAATAGTCAGGTAGTGTTTCATTCTGTTGGACATAGGGTCACCATGAGTCAGACTCAACTAGATGGCACCTAACAAAAAACAAAACAAACAAACAAACAAATCTCAGGGCTAAAATTAAAGGTAACAGTTTTTGATATGCATTTTTCTCAAACAGTGCTAGGATTATAGAAAGGTCTTCCTTAACTTTTGTGCCCTGGCTGTCTGACAGCCCTCATCTGATCCTGCTCTGAAATCTCACTTTTGTAACTTAAGACCACTGATTTAGTTCATGCCTTGGGCTCCAGATGCTCCTCAATTCAGTGCTTGACCCTCTTCTTCATCTTTAATAAAAATCTCATATTTGAATAGGAGTTTTACAATTTTCAAAGCACTTTCAAATACAGATAAACTCCTTTAAAACATAATGAATCAGACAGAGCATCTTGATTTTGTAAATGAGGAATCAAAATTTAAATCTTAAATAACCTGTATATAAATTACCTGAATAGTAGCTAGCAGGCCTGGAGGTGCAGTTTCTAATTCAAGGCACCTCATCAAGCCTTATCTGTCCTGAGACTCACATCAGAGGTTTCTCTAGAAGTAAAAATAGGAAGATACCAATTCATTAATACATGAAAAGGACAATGCCTTGATATAAGGCATTCATTTTCTGTGGTGGATGTTTCTCACAAGGGCACTTCCTAAACCATCCTGCTGTTGGACCATGTATGTTCTTAAATGGGATTAAAAAACAACTAAGTTGTGTAAGGAAAAGGGATAAGGTAAAGATTTAGCAATAAGCAACTTCAAAGTAGAGATATTTTTCTTGTAAAAAAACTGGTTTCTTCAATCAAAAGAGACTAAAAGGAAGTGAATAGATTTTGATTGAGACAAAAGCTTTGGTTAGTCATAATCAATTGGCTTATACTGAGAGGAATACTTAAATCCCTAGATAGGTTCCTAAGAGTAACCTGTAAAATTCTGGCCCAGGAAATGTCCATAGGAAGTAAATCGTTATAGCCATATTATTCTGGGTGTGGAAGCTGAAAGAATGAGTTCTTGAGTTGTTTTCTAGGTCTGTGATCTGATGCTTAAATGTAATCAGAAAGAGAAAATGAGGATCAGTTAGACGTTCTCACCCCTGGATGTTTAAAGCTAGCTGTCTTAACAGGAAAATGAAAATGTTATTATTCAGAGACATTTCTCTTTAATTTGTGTAGTTTTACTGATCAGAATCCAGCTGGTTTCTTCAAAAATCAGCCAGTGGAAAGTGGAGGAACATCCACAGGAAACATAACAATAAAGCTTCGTAGCAAATCATGAGCCATGAAAAGAAGAGCGATTAAGTTAGGCAAACATCATGCCCATGTCTTTGTGCTTTAACAATTGAAAGCAAATACTTAAATTTTGGAACAGAGGTTGATTAAAGAGGAAGAACCTTTGATTCAATAGAAAATAACTATGGCTGCTGTAAAGCTTCTTTAAAGGAGACCTTGTATTATAAAGGTAATCATCTAGGCCAATAAGCAATTCTACAAGGACATACCAGAGCCTTTTAAACGAAAGATTTGTAGAACTTTAATCTAAGTGGGAGGCCTACATATATTTGTCTGGAAAATACAAAAATATTTAGGACAACTGCAGGGCAAAGTGAAGTCATTATGATCACTTCATGGAGCTGATAAGTAAAGGTAATTTTTTTCATCTTCTTCTAATCCAGTGTTAACCCACTCAATTTTCAAAGTATATCAAATGAAAATGTACATCACTATTCAGGAAATTAATCTAAATTGAAAACCACTCAATTCTCAAGTGTGCATATTAAGTCTGTGATATACTCTAAGGATATTGTTAATGAACTTTCAAAATGTAATCGTGTCAGGGCCTTGCCACATCCTCTGATTTATGCATACATAGTTCTTTAAAATCCACACAACTACTATGTAAGATGTTCTAAAAGAGTATCATCCTCATTTCAAATGATTTAAAAAGTGTACATGGGCAGACATTCTCTCATTGCATTAAACATAGTATTATAGCTGTTTGAAAAGAGCAAAGGAAATGAAACTATTACTTACAAATAACCTTATTATATAATTTTGTCAGTTTACTGTTTCATAAAAGGGAATCATAACACTGGGGCACAGTAACATTAGTAAAATTATCGAGAACATATTTAATGATTATTTATATTTCAAATTTAAAAATATAATTACAGGCTTTCTCTTGTGTTGCAGGACTTATTTCTTTGCAAAAGCAGGAGCAGCTTCTGCCCTGAGGCCTCATCTAAACAAAGTAACTGCTCAAGTGGATGGATGTTGTAAACACAAACATAAGTACTACAAGAAATTTCATGAAGTATAAGAGAGGGTTAGTACTTGGATGGGAGACTGCCTGGAACACTAGATAGAGTAGGATTGGGAGAAGGACCCAGCAACCCACTCCCAAAAATCAATCTGCCATTGAAAACCCTAGAATAGCAGAGAAGCACTGACTGTAGTGTTTTGCCTGTTGTTCGTAGAGTTGCTATGAGTCGGATACCAACTGGGAGGCACCTAATAACAAAAACAACATAAAATAAATACTATTTACTCAATCAAAATGTATATTTTTCAGTTGAAGAATAGTTAATGAACATAACTGAGAAAATATAACATAGTTCAATAAAATAGTATGAGCATTTGTATCTAAAATTATATGCTTGAAATCTGTGTCTACTTTCTCATCTAGTAAAAGGCATAATAATGGTATCCACTCCATAGGGTTTTTTAAGAGAAAAAATGAATTAATAGGGGAAGGGAGAACATGAGGTAAGGTACATAAGGCACTTAGACCAATGCTTGAGATTTAGCACATGTTACATAAGCATTTTCCTTAGATAATGGGCTTCTAGTAGGGCTTGGGGGCTGGGATTTAGCTCAGTTGGTAGACCACTGCTCTGTAGTCTCTGAGGTCCCGAGTCTGATTCCCAGCACCACAAAAATGGGAGCAGGATGTGGCAACCCACTCCCAAGGCAATGCCAAAACAATTTGCCATTGAAAACCCTATGAGGGTCACTATGAGTAGGACACAACTTGACGACACCTAACAACAAGAAGTAGGGCTTGGGAGCCTGCAGCTGTATCACTGTGGTGCCTGATCCTGTCAGATCTCAGAAGCCCATTTTCTAAGGAAAATGTGTACATGGCTGTAGGGTTTCCTAAGAGAAATCTTGAATTTATGAACCATGTTCTTTCTTTCCTTTAAACATATTTGAGAATTGTTTTTAGATTATGGAAATATCGAATACTAATAATCAACAGGCTGGGATTTAGCTCAGTTGGTAAAGCGCTGCTCTGCAGTCTCTGAGGTCCCGAGTTCAATTCTCAGCACCGCAAAAATGGGAGAAGGACCTGGCAATCCACTCCCAAGGCAATCCCGAAACAATCAGCCATTGAAAAGCCCATGAGGGTCACTATGAGTTGGATACGGACTCGACAGCACCTAACAGCAACAACAATAATCAACAGCCTGCAGCCATAGCCCTGTGGCATCTGATCCTGTCAGATCTCGGAAGCTAAGCAGGGTCGGGCCTGGTTAGTACCTGGATGGGAGACCGCCTGGGAACACCAGAAGCTGTAGGCTTGGGAGAAGGACCTGGCAACCCCCTCCCAAAAATCAATCCGCCATTGAAAGCCCTATGTACAGCAGAGAAGCACTGACAATAGTGTTTCCCCTGTTGTACAGAGGGTCACTATGAGTTGGATACCAACTTGACGGCACCTAACAACAACAACAACAATAATCAACAACTAAAAAATATGAAAAAGTATAAAATAACCAAACAAACACAAAAACCTCAAATACCTCAGCCATAGTACAGGGAAATCACTCCTGACATTTTTGAAGGTATGCAATGTTTTGAAAAAAACTCTCTGTGTATAATTCTACAAGACTTTTCACATGCATAGATTCCCATAATCACCATCACTGACAATTTATGGAGCTGTTCTATCACCATAATGGAATTCTGTCATGCTGCTAAATTATATTTGTACTCCTCCCCTTCAGCATACCTTGGCAATGACCTGTCTCAGCTTCATCTCTACAACTGGGCAAAATTTCAGGATCATACAGTATGTAACATTTTCATATTGACTTTTTTTTTTTAACTTGGTGTAATGACTTTAAGATTGATTTAAGTTTTTTATATTAATAGTCTATGCCTTTTTATTGACTGGGTAACATTAGCAGGAATGCACCTCAGGGCTATGCTTTGGATGTTGAATGTCCCCCCAAAGGACTATATGTTAAAAGCTTGGTCTCCAAGGTGGTGCTATTGGGAGGTGCTGTGGAACTTACAAGGTGGTTCCTTGCGGGAAGTCCTTAAGTCCTCGGGTACATTCCATGAAGGGAATTGTAGGACCCTGGCCCTTCTTTTCTCTTTTGTTCCTGGCTATGAGGTGAGCCATATGCTCTCAGCCAGCACCATCCAGCACCCTCACCAGAGGCCTAACGCAATGGGTCTGCCTGATCTTGGGCTAGAACCTCTAAAACTATAAGCTAGAATAAATCTTTTCTCTTTATAAGTTAATTATCTCAGGTATTCCATTATGGTGATGGAAAGCTAACACAGTTTATTTAAGTATGTGTTTCTGGGTTTAGAAGTATGGTTGTGCAAAAATGCTCAATCATTACCAATATAAATTTTTCTAGAAAAATCTAATTTCACATAGCAATAGCACATTTTAAATGTTTTGCTTATTACTAGAATACATTTTAAAATAAGATAGTGGAGTTTTTAAAAATACAACAAAATCAATTTTGAATTGACAACCAGTATCATAGAGAGATTTCTTACAGCAATTGTTTAGTCAACTGTTTTGATACTTTAAAATTTGATTCAGTTTACTTATAATTTTACATTGTTGTTGTTCTTGTTGTTGGGTACCATCAAGGTGGGTCCAATGCATAACGATCCTCACAGGGTTTTCATTGGCTGATTGTTTTGGGATTGCTTCAGGAGTGGACTGCCACATCCTGCTCCCATTTTTGTGGTGCTAGAGATTGAACCTGCATACTCAGAATGAAAAGTAGCATTTTACCAACTGAGCTAAACCCCAGCCTAAATTTTTTATAGTTTTAAAATATTTTAATGATTTGCTATAAGTCAGACCTGACTCCACAGCACCTAACATCCACAAACTGGTATATAAATTAAAATGACATATCATAAAAATAGCACATAAAATTCATAAATATTGCCGGGTGCAGTGGTGCATGCCTATAATACCAGAGGCTCGGCAGGCAGAGACAGGAGGATCGCAAGTTCAAGACCAGAGTTAGTCTGTGTAATTTACCAAGACCCTGACTCAAAAAGTAAAAAAAAAAAAAAAAAAAAAGGGGCTGGGGGTGCAGCTCAGTGGTTCAGCACTTGCAAAGCATGTAGGCACGAGGCCCTGGGTTCAACTCTCAGTACCGCAAAAAAAAAAAATCATAAATATCAGTATTATATATAGTATAAATGTGTGATATACAATGTTATATTTTATAAAGTAATAGTAGGGATGTGAGAAAAATACTACCTCTTTGTGATTTTCTGTACTTTACAAGTTCTACAATGCTCATGTATTATTTCTGTTTTTCTTTTTTCTTTCTTTTTTTTTTTGGTGGTACTGGGGGTTGAACCCAGGGCCTCGTGCTTGCATGTTCTGCAAGTGCTGGAACACTGAGCTGCACCTTCAGCCCATTTTAACTTTTTGAGACAGGGTCTTGCTAAATTACGCAGACTGCTTCTGGTCTGGAACTTGCGATCCTCCTGCCTCCACCTCCCAAACCGCTGGGATTACAGGCGTGTGCCACCATGCCTGGCTCCTCACGTATTATTCCTGTAAAATGGAAAGAAGTTAATATTTAAAAGTAAGTGCTGGGATTTAGTGGAGAAAATAGACCTCCAAATAAAATTTAAAAATTGAACTTAAAAATAAAATGTAGTCAGTTATTTTATGGCTGGGATTTAGCTCAGGTGATAGAGCACTGCGCTGCAGTCTTTGAGGTCCCAAGTTCAATTCCCAGCACTGCAAAAATGGAAGAAGGACGTGGCAACCCACTCCCAAGGCAATCCCAAAACAATCTGCCATTGAAAACCCTATGAGGGTGGCTATGGGTCGGACACGACTCGAAGGCACACAACAACAACAACAAGTTATGACTACTGAATTAGTATAACAAGGGCTTGAATTATCTTTCCCCCTCTTACTTTCTCCCTACTAAATACAAATGATAATAAAAGTTTTTCCTGTGTGGTGTGGGACAAATGATACAAAAGCCTGATGTTTCTGAGATGATACCAATTGGAAATTTCTTTCACCTTAAATTGAGAATGATTTTTACTCTCAAGCCTTTTGTGGATGGAAGACAATTATTTAAACTACACTGGAAGGAAAACAATGATAAGACAAGTGTACACTATTGTTTTACATGTAGCTATTACTGGCTAAATATAGTTATTAAAGGATCATTATTAAAATACCAAAATTCAACCATCATATTATTTTCTGTTCAGTCTGTATTTGTGATAGCTCTTCAATGTTTGAATGTCCCTATTAGCTACTGACTATTATATCTACCTTCCATGAAATAGTAAAACACATTGGATTAATACTAACTCATAGTAAATTTTAGTTACTGACTAATCTAATGAACATTTTTCCATGTACATATTTCCATTACATGCCATCAACTCCCATGTATTTAGTTTTGGCATATATCCCTCTACTTTCCCTACACAGAAACTCACACAGCAAAAGAAAACATTAAAATGAGGCCAGATGGAATAAAGTAAATGGTATCACCCAAATCTTGGAGCATGGCATAAAGCACATGTTTTATATGCATGAAACTCCTTTGAAGTCTCTTTTGTAATCTAAAATCTTAGGTAGTTAGGGGTTTTATCTATCTTTAAATGAGATTCTGTTTGCATTTCAGACAGAACAAAATATATGGTCTTTTGCTAACTTTCTTAGTCCCTTTTTGGAATAGAGAAGCTCTTAATTATCAGTAGTTCTACAAATAAAACTAACAAACTATGATTTAAATGGAATTAATATTAACAATCACTACTACTAATGGTTGGGCTGGGATTTAGCTCAGTGGGTAGAGTGCTGCGCTGCAGTCTCTGAGGTCCCGAGTTCAATTCTCAGCACCGCAAAAATGGGAGAAGGACCTGGCAATCCACTCCCAAGGCAATCCCAAAACAGTCTGCCATTGAAAACCCTATGAGGGTCGCTATGAGTTGGATACCGACTCAACGGCACCTAACAACAACAACAACAACAACAACAACAACTACTACTAATGGTAAAATTTATTTCCTTAGACCTAGATTGTGGTGTTTTACATTTATTATTATTATTATCATCCATTTTAATCTCCATAGAACTATTCATGATAGGTAGGTTTTAGAAAGGAAAAGGAAAAGAAAAATTAGTCTTTGTTTCCACATCCGAAACATGGGATAATGAAAGAACTTACAAAAAAGATTTTTTGAGATTTAATGAGATTTAATGAGATTGTGAATTTAAAGTTCTCATTTGAATGGCTGACAAAGTTTTCAGTAAGTGTTCAGCACTCTGTAAATCTAGTCTTTCTACTGTGGCTCTGACCATTTTTGAACTGAGGAGGCTTTTTAATATCAACCCACTTTCTGAACCTTGAGTTTTAATCAGGTCCATTAAATAGGAATATTAGGAGCGATCAACTGAGAAAATATTAAAGACAAACTTTGATTTAAAAATGCTATGAATAAATTAGTATTTTAATTATTATAATAAAATCTTCATACACCTGTGAAATGACAGTAAATATTATTTATTGTTCCTAGGCAATGGTTTGAAAAATGTGAGGATCTATTACAAGAACTTCATCATTGCAGAAATTTGAGGTGGAAAGCTCTGTTCTTGGCAATAAAAGGTACTGGGGAGGTCTGTTGCTGAGAGCCACTGTAGCCCATTTAACTACAAGTGACTACAGACTCTACTTTCCCTCTCATCGCCTTCCAGGCCTAGCCCTTTATCATCTCCTCATTGAAAATGGTAAAACATGGTATACTTGCAATGGAATGTTTAATTTTTCACCAACCTCAGATTCTCTGTGTGACTAAGCAGACACTTCCCACCTTCTCTTTTCCAGATGGGATAGCCTTAGAATGAACATTCAAGTTATGTAAATATAACTCTATTGAAAAAGGAAGGGTAAAAGTTTCTTAAAACTAATAACCAGGAAAAGTTCTGTTGTTTCTGAGGAACTGAATGCAATACCTTTCTCTGAAAAATTTTGACTACAAAAGTGACTACTCTTCATTCTCTCAACAAGAAAGCACAAAGCAAAATCTGCTATAGAACAATCCCTCTCTGCAGAGCTGTGCTGTCTGTACTTTCTTTTGCTTGCTCCATCTTAATCTTATCTTCTAATCTTTTATCTTTTAGTGTTTATACCTCCACTGTCATATCAGGACTTCTACTCTAAAGGGTCTTAAATCCTACATATGAAGTAACAGTATATATACAGAAGCATGCCAATGTCACCCCTGTGTGTCATTACCACCTCCCACACTCATGTCCAACCAGAGATCTACAAGTCTACTCTAGCAGTGCTGCAGTGACCCACCAGTAACTGTTGGTATTAGAATCTAAAATATGTTGCCAGGTCTCTTGGTTATTTTCAGCTTACGCCTTTGGGGAAACTTGCCCCCTCTCAATCTCTCCCTCCACACCCTGCTTGACCTCCACTCACGTAAAATGTTAAGGTTCAACTCTATTATATCCATGAGGTTTTTCTGTCAGAAGATAACCACAAATAAGTACTGTGTATGGAGGGAGACTAAACAATTACAGCAAAATTCTAGAGTAGGCTGTGTGAGTAATACAGTTACAAATATGTTTAAAAACAATGTAATAGTGTTCGCAAATGACTCTGTATGGCTACAACATACTCCTTTTTTCTCCTTCAGAGAAAGGAATAAGCAGAAAGAAGACCCTCCATAAGTGAGTCTTTTTTTTTCTTCATTTAAACAAAACAAAACAACAATAATAAGAAAAACAACTACAACTGGTCTTGGTGCTCTCAGAGATCAAATCTTTCCCTTGTTTGGGGAGAATTGCTTTATTTATCTTGAGACATTCAATGACAGTGTATTAGTTACTTTTGTTTCACTGTGACCAAATGCCTGAGAAAGAAAATTTAATGAAAGGAAGGATTTATTTTAGCTTAAGATTTCAGAGGTTTAGTCCATTATGGTAGGGAAGGCATGGCAGAACTGAATGGTTCATATCATGGTATACAGGAAGCAGAGAAAGGGGGAATACAGGAAGGGACCATGGAAAGATACAGCCCCTAAGGACATGTCCCTGTGACCTATAACTTCCAATTAGGTCCTACCTCTAACTTTTACTATCTCCCATTAACACCATCATATCCAGGGATTAATATATTGATTACACCAGAGCCCTCAGGATACAATCTCTTTCCAAAAGCCTGTCAGCTGGCAACCAAGCCACCAATACATGAACTTGAGGGGGGAGGGGGGCGTTCCATATTCAAGCCATAATAGGCAGCAAAAGCGTTCTTCTGGGATTACAAAATGGATTTAAAACTGCTCTAACCACAACAGTGGGAGAAGGACCTGGCACCCACTCCCAAAACACAATCAGCCACGGAAAATCCTATGAAAAGCAGAGAAGCACTATCAATAGTGTTTTGCCTGTTGTACATAGGGTCTCTATGAATTGCACACCAACTCGACGGCACCTAACAACAAAAACAATCAGAACACATATTTTCCATATGGTCATTTTGTAAACCATATGACACTCAGCTTACTTCAATGTTTCCCACTGAGGATTTTGGAAATAGGAACACATGAGGGTACACAGGTATGTATTGTTTGTTTGGAAATCTAGAATATCATGCAGGGTAGTCAGGGTAATGGAACATGGAATGAAGTATTATAATGAGATAATGAACGACAAGTTAAACTTATATTTTACTTATTGTTTATGACATAAATTGCCAGTAATAGCACATGATGTCAGTAGTATATGTACACTCATACACACATGTGCACATACTCCCCCTAAAGAAATAAGAAACAAATAATGCACATCTCTTCTACTTCTTGGGCTGTAGAACTCTGGCTCTGTTTACTATTATGTCACAGAATTAATATAAAGAGTAAGCCCATGAGTTTTGTGGTAAAATTTTGTGGCTTCTGGAAAATTAACAAAATTGAAGAGCCATCGGTTTTCCTGTATACAAAGGTCCTGTAAAACATTTTTGCTGCTGTTGTTAGCTGCTGTTGAGTTGAGTCTGACTCATGGCAACCCTTATAGAGTTTTCAATGGCTGATTATTTCAGCCACATCCTTCTCCCATTTTTGTGGTGCTGGGAATCAAACCTAGGACCTCAGAGACTGCAAAGCAGTGCTCTAACAACTGAGCTAAATCCCAGCTCCACATAAATGAATAAGTGGTACCAACGTCTGCTCTGAAAAAGAAAGATACTTGCTTGAATACAGATAGTTTAGGCCAAGAAAGACTCAAGGACCTAACAAATTAAGACTAAAATCCACGTTCCTTATATCTCACTTAACAATGTTGGGCCTGGTGAACTCCAGAATAGGGTCTAACTAATTTAGCCAACAGTTTACCTCCACAGATCCCAAACTGTACATGGAAGTATCCCAGGGTGTTGTAATGAATTCACAAAGGTACTTTAGGTTATTTTGAAATATCAGAGGAAATGCAGTGATACTAATTATCTGTTGGATGCTTCATGACTTACTAACTAGTGGTTATATAGTCTCAACATTACATTTTTTAAATTCTGCTTGATATTTAATCTGTGTGAAGCTGGTTTTGTAGTGATTGATGTCATCAAAAGCAAGTGCCACTTGAGAATCAATTTGGAACAGGAAATGAGGGTGACAGCATTCAGTCTGATTCTAAGGATTGAGAAGCTGTGCAGTTCCCAATGTGTGGTTCATAAATTGTGGTTATTTAAAAATGAAATTAACTATTATGTCTTTCTTTTATTTTATGGAGAACATAAATATTTGAAGTTATCTGGGCATAGCTATTTGATAAGCAAAATTATAAAATACATTTTCCATGTAAATATTGAGACATTGAGGGTACTATTAGCTAAAAAAGTTTAGAAATCTCTAGTTAACCTCAATAACTAGCATATATTTACAAGCAGCCAGACCAGAAGGCCCTGGTCAGGTAGAGGGTCATCCACAGTAGTCTAATATCAAACTAGCAGGCTTAGATAAATTTGTAATTATAATTGAATCTGATCATGATTAATTGTGTAATGTTGAGTTATTCTCATTGAATTCCATCACAATGGGCATTTAGAAGGATGAGTTTCAAAAGGAAACAAAGCTTGAATGAAGCCCTAGCTTTCACTCAACTCCCATTTGAGTTTTGCCCAACACTCTTTCACCAAAGCAAAGCTGTCCTAATTCTCATTGTTATAATAAAATCACTAAAGTGGCCTGCACACCGGAATTGGCTAATGTCTTTCATTATGTATAAAACTTCAATGTTTCCATGACTCTTGAGACTTTTTCAACTGCTCAGTGGTAATAATGGAAAAGGATTAGTTAAAGTGAAATGTTTCTTAAATAAAAATAGCAAAGGTCCTGATATAAACAATCCTCTTATAATGAAACATAACAGCAATCACAAGTAAATTTCATAATTTTGGAAAAAGAAAAAATCATAGAAATAACTTCATTATACCAATAAACATTATCACTAAATACTTTGAATGCCTAAAACATAGTCCATAGATTTCTGATTTATCAGAAGCTAAAAGAGCCATTTTTGTAGATGTAAAATATCAGCTTCATATTTTCTCCCCAGGGCAAACAGATCTTTAAGAATATAACATGTGAATCCATGGTTATATTTAAAAGAACAAATGAAAGACCCTACAAGAGATTTTATAAAATACATAAATTTTTAATTCAGAAAAACTATTACATCTATTATAGGCTTCATTGCTATTTTAAAAACTTCCTCATTCTTGCCATTAAAAGTCCTTACAATTAAAGAGATGATGGTTAGATAGGCACATCACGATCTATCGGCTCTCAGAACAGTCATTTGAGTGAAAGGAAGAGATAATGTAGTTTTACCCTCTTAACATACATACAGAAAAGTAAGAATTATAAAGCTAAGACAACTTGTCCAGAAGCATCCATCCACTGATCCATCCACCCATCCTGTATTTACTTACAGTCTACTAGGCATTGAATTATTCATTGAAGACAAGTTCCATCTTGTCATTGGACTTGTAGTCAAATGCTCAGTTTTCTGATTACATGTTAGAATAAACTAGATATGAAGTCTTGAATATTTTGATGATCAGTTTCCACTCTGGGATTAAATAAACAAAAATCTTTAGGGTGCTACTCAGGCATCTGGATTGCTCTACTAAAATTGTGCATAATTCCAAAGTGCATCCAAAGTTAGAGCCTCTCACAAGGAAAAACAGACAAGTGCCCTGCGTGCTGAGTATTACTAGGAAGTGTCCAGTTTTCTGTCCAGCTCAAGAATTTTTCCACTGTCTGTTGTTACCTCTCTTTAGATAAACATCATTGATATAAATAACTCATTCAAAAGATTTCAATTTAAATCATGACACTGATCCTGAACATATTGGACTATATTGTTCCCAAAAGCATAAGTATTTTATGAGGCTTCTAGGTAAACAAGTTATAGGATTGCAGGTATAGTAGACACTTTAAGTGGGAATTATCAACTGAAAAAAAAGCTTTCATGAAAAGGCAAATTTTGTTCACATCCCTTGAGTTCTGTTTGAATCGTCTAAGGCATATTGTGTTTTTTCAAAAATTTAGATTATTTCTTTCAGGAACTATGTATTCATACCAACAGGTTTGGGAGATATAAGGATGTCCCATGTTGTAGTTCCTTATTAATTTTGTCTTATTTTATAGAAAATATGTAAATCATTTAACCTGTTGTTTCAGAGATGGGAAACAAATATGATATAGGCCCATAAACATTTCACACAATATTGTCTATATCTCTAAACTTACATATCAAAATGATAGCATAGTAGCTTCAGACATTCTAAAACTTCAGAAATGTAGTTTTACTTCTCATTTTTTTCAAGTCATAAATGTAGAAATCTTTCAATAGAATTTAAGGTGAAATTTCAAAATTCCTACATATAACACACAGCATGCAGTAAGAACTTTTTTGTGTGTGTGGTATTGGAGGATTGAACCTAGGGTTTCATGCTTGCATGCTTTGCAAGTGCTGTATGACTGAGCTGCACCTTCAACCCATTATTTTCTTTTTATTTTGAGACAGGGTCTTGCTAACTTACACAGGCTACCTCTGGTCTGGAACTTGGTGATACTCCTGCATCTGCCTCCCAAGTTGCTGAGATTATAGGTATGAACTATCATGCCCAGCGTAATCAGATTTTAAAACAATACTTGAAAGCTATTTTTGTTACTTTAATTATTCTCAACTCCCAAAATATGATTTTAAAAAACCCACACAAATTTTATCTCCTTGTTCAACCAAATAGCAAAAAAGTTGTGCATTTTAAGAAAATTTTCCAGCTTTTTTATAATTTTGCCTACCATATATAAATCACATTGGAAAAAATTTAAATATAATTTTATACCTATCATTTCTTAATTCACAATAAATTCAATACAAGGAGGCAGGATCAGTGGCACAAGTCTATAATCCCAGTGACTCCAGAGACTGAAGCAGGACAATCTTGAGTTTGAGATCAGAAGCAGCCTGAATAACTTAGCAAGATACTGACTCAAGATAAAATATAAAAGAGAAGTGTGCATGCGTGTGTGTGTGTGTGTGTGTGTGTGTGTGTGTGTGTGTGCAGCTCAGCAGTAGAATGCTTGTAAAGTATGTGTGAGGCCCTAGGTTCAACTCTCTGGTACCATAAAATATAGATATAGATATAAATATAGATATAGATATAGATATATTCAATACAAGATATGCTATTATCAGAAACAAGCAAATAGATTCCAATGATATCATGTAAAAAATACAGACACTAGAGAATATAAAAAAACACAGACACTATTTTACACAGGTACAGCTGAATGTGTTCTATCCCTAGATTCATTTGAATGCAGAAACTCCTATTTTGGCTTAACTTACAGTCCAACAGAACTAAAAGAAGTGGGTTCACTAGACTGAGGATGTAGGTAAACATGTTTTGCATGCACGAGTCCGTGGCTTCAACCCCCAACACAGAAAAAGAAAAATAACCAAATAAAAAACAACTAACTAAACAAACAAACAAACAAAAAAAAAATTGGTTATTTGCTAATATAGTACTAACCAACCTTCTCAAGAATTCTGAATAGAAAGAGTTCACTCTAACTGTAGTCCAGAAGCAGTATCTTCTATACATATCATTCTAATGGATGTTGTTGTTGTTAGGTGCCGTCGAGTCGGTATCCGACTCATAGCGACCCTCATAGGGTTTTCAATGGCTGAGTGCTTCGGGATTGCCTTAGGAGTGGATTGCCAGGCCCTTCTCCCATTTTTGGAGTGCTGGGAATTGAACTCAGGGCCTCAGAGACTGCAGCGCAGCTCTCTACCCACTGAGCTAAATCCCACTCTAATGGATAGTCATCTATAATTTATTTCCCATTGAGATTCATTACAAATCTCAGATACCAAATATCTTCCTTTCCCTTCCCCTGCACTGTGTGTGTGTGTGTGTGTGTGTGTGTGTGTGTGTGTGTGTGTGTGTGTGTTGTTTGGACAAGTTATCTTTTTGAAAATAATATTTGGATTCTGCTGCTAAAATAAACTGCTGTAAATTTTTTTATTCTCTGCCCCAATGTGTTACACACCAGCTGAAATATTTATTTCTACTTCTGAGGTAACAACAAAAGGTTTCTTGAGGAGAACAAGTGAGGATTAGCCTGCAAAGTTTTATTTGGAGCCTTCATCCTTCCTCCCCATAGATGGATGGTGGTCCCTGAAGATCTGTGTGTATTTCTCTGAAACTTGGCTGTGTGTGCTGATCAGCATATGCCAGGAAAACTCACAGTGAAGGATCAAAACTCCAAGCTAAGAAAGATTGCTTTTGTTTAGTTTCTGCACACAATACTTACACTGTGCGGCTTAGGAAATGTACTTTGTGTTAGGGCATGTATGTTTATGTGTGTAGGGAGAGGAAACATCTTTCACTAAAGTTTTAATTTATTGTTGCAAGAATAAGTACCATCCCACTACATACATGTATATGACAGCCTTAAAACTGGTAAGGTGAAGTTGGCTTGGGAGGGAGTGATGAATATGGGCTGAGAGATTATGTAATTTTCAGATTCTAAGGATATTATGGTCACATACATGGCATTTAGTTAGGTATTTAATCACTTCTAGTATCTGTAAAGAGTTATTGATCTAGCAATAGATTATGAAATCATCTCCAAAAGCCAGCAATCAATTGTAAACCTTTCATCTATGCAGTTGCTAAAGTGTTTTAATTGTCCTACATTTGTCACAAAGATACTTGTTTCTGGCTATTAGAAACTAGGCATGAATCAAGTGGCCAAAGGACATCATGGATTTGTGGGCTTAAAAACTCATTGACAACTGTAGCTGTGTCCCTAGTTCCAACCAGAGTACATTTCTAAATCATTTCTTCCAATGTCCTTTGAAAGATATAACCTCCCAGGCATAGACTCAATTTATATTATGAACACCTAGGTACTTCAGAACCTGCACCCATAGCCCTATGGCATCCCACCTGGTCAGATCTCAGAAGCTAAGCAGGGTTGGGCCTGGTTAGTACTTGGATGGGAGACTGCCTGGGAATACCAGGTGCTATAAACTTGGGAGATGGACTCAGCAACCCACTCCCAAAAATCAATCCGCCATTGAAAACCCTATGAACAGCAGAGAAGCAATGATAATAGTGTCTTGCCCATTGTACACAGGCTCGCTATGTAAACAATCATAATACAAGCAAGAATTGTGGTACAGGTAATTATATGGCAACATTTTCAATTATATAATGATATTTTTTCACCCTGAGCAAACAAAATACAAAAATGTATTGATATTTCAATCAATAATAAGGTATCATTTTTCTTGTACTCAATGTCACCACTTATAGATGGGTCCAATACTAATTATCATCTCATGTTAATGTTTTTAAAAATAGAGTAGAAAACAGTGGAGAACTTCACATGGGGCATGGATTCCATAAGTTTATTTTCTGTTTTTGGTATTGTTTGGGTTTTTTTGTTTGTGTCTGGAGACAGGGTTTTGTTCCATATCCCAGACTGGCTAGGAACTCAAAAGCCTGGAGAGTACTAGGATTACAAGTGTGTACCACCATATCTGGCTGGAGTTTACAAGTTTTGTACATGAAATTTGCATTTACTGTTCTCACTAAATGATTCTACAAGAGTATATACAAATATTAGATGTATCAGTTAAATGAATAAGTAAATCAAGTGAATGAATCAAGAAATTTTAAAACTGTATATGCATTCCTTGAACAGAAAAGGGTAACTTAATTAAAGCTTTTGAAAGTGTATGTATTTTTACTCATGTTTTAAATCTTAACTAATTTCATAAAAAGGACAGACCCAGAGTAATTCACTTTCCTCTCTAGCAAGACCCATATAACTGAATCAAAATAGTTTATCATTTTTAGCTTGAAAAATAGGTTAATAATTATAACAATGCCTGCAGCTGTAGCCCTGTGGCAGCCGATCCCGTCAGATCTCGGAAGTAAGTTAAGCAGGGTCGGGCCTGGTTAGTACCTGAATGGGAGACCGCCTGGGAACACCAGGTGCTGCAGGCTTGGGAGAAGGACCTGGCAACCCCCTCCCAAAAAGAGAAATCAATCTGCCATTGAAAACCCTATGCACAGCAGAGAAGCACTGACAATAGTGTTTCCCCTGTTGTACCGAGGGTCGCTATGAGTCGGATACCGACTCGACGGCACCTAACAACAACAACAATTATAACAATAAAACTTATCAAGGACTTCCTATGTGCTAGGCACTATTTTAATTGAGTTGTATTAATTAATTCATTTAATCATCACAGCAAGTCTATAAAGGTATTATTTTTACCTCCAATTTCAGATGAGAAAACTGAAGCATATGAAGTTACATTCTTTCTCCAGTTCACATAGCTACTGAGTAGATTCTATTGCAGAAAGCCTGGTGCCATGATTCACCTTCAGCCACCAGGTATTATCTCCTGTCATAAAGTTTAGTGCTCAACTCATAACAGACTCTACATCATTATTTTTCAATTCATAAGTGACAAATGGAAAGGGTAGTTCAATGTATATTGTGCTGAAGATGTGATGAATTGTGAAAAAAAAAAAAAAAACCTTTTCCATGGCTCTCAGGATGAGAGTGTGTTAGCAAAGTAGTTCAGGATCCAAAGATGTACCTTATAGCTTTTACTGATGGAAAGAGACCAGGATCACTGAAACCTGACACATGAGCCACAGGCAGAAATGCCACCTCTCTGTGCCTGTATCCTCTTTTATAAAATATGTGTGGCATGGTATTCACATTATAGGGTTAATATAACCGAGCAAACACTCTATAGGTCTTATTGTCATTAATACAGTTCAGCTTCTTTACTTAACTCTCAGTACACAACTATTTGAGGCTAGGAAATCTTTTTATTCATTCAAGGAAGAGGTTATTTGGGCTGATTCACCTGTCTTGTAAAGGTTGAATTCAACTGCTGCAAAAAAGGAATCTATGCGAGTCTGTTCATTCTCATTAGCCAGCGTCAAGGCTTGCTCATTCCAGATTGTTTTGAGACACCAGGGAGGGTGAGGAGAATCACTGAATGCAAAATTTCATGTGCTAGATGCCCTTGAAAATCAGCACTTCTGTTTCCTGTTTCCGATACCAAACCTAAAATTGCTTACAAAAAAAAAAAAAAAATTGACAGGAGACTCTCTCCTGCATCTCCCACTATTTGCAAAAAGGAACAGCTCTTTGCCATGTGATCTGAGGGAGTAATGGGGGAAAAGTTCTTGTCATTTCCAGATTCTGTCATTTTGAGAGCTAGTCAAAGCTGCCTCATTCTTTCATCTCAACTCTCACAAGATGCACCCCGGGAATAGATTCTAGGAATAGCTATCTAAAGAATAGTATTCTCTTCAAGGGATACTTCCTTCTACAGAGAGTAATCTTTGGATCAAATTAATATCAACCTTAACTGTCAAACACAAAATAAGTCATTAGTCCCAGGATAACACTCTATCTTCCCCCCGCACACACACACACCTGCTCTAACATTGGCCTTGAAATTACAAGAATATATGAAACAATTCATTTTCTAACTATATTTTCTGCATAGTTAGAAATATATTTTAGTATGATACTTTTTGCATCTCAATCACTACCATTTGGGTGACAGAATGCAAACAGATTTATGAAGCATGCCACAAAATTAACATTTAAAAGGCAAAGGAATTACCAGCCTTTTTTCTGCCAACTAGTTTGGAATCCACAGAGAAAAAAGGCACAATGAATACGCAATGTATATAGTTATAAAATGAAGATATTAAGACACTGACAATCTTCACAGAGACTGGCTGGGTAATGAATAGCACTTTCATTTACCCTAATTAATTTACCAAGCCGATGCCTCCCTCTTAGAAACAATGTTATATATGGCAAGAACCTTCCAAAATTAGTCCATAGGTATTAGATAGCCCTAGGTGCTGAGGTACTGAGGTACAGTTGCAAATAATGGACTACGGAGAACTGGTTGTGAATTCTGATTCTATCCTATGCTACTAATATGCATTGAGATTAATTCCTTAATATCTTCAGGCTTTGGTGAAGTCATTAAGAAAGTATATCACAAAACCATTTCCTTGGGGTTCTAGAAAATAAGGGAATATGGTTGCAAACTGTTTAGCACAATGCTTAGCTCATGATATTAGCTCACAAAATGGTGGTGATTAAAACACCTAGTGAATGTTAATATCATTGTTGGATGTTGTAGATTGGGATCTTACTCATAGCAACTCTATGTACAACAGAATGAAACACTACCCAACACTATGCCATGTCCATGTTCTTTTAATGTTTGAGCCCAATGTGGTAGGCACTGTTTCTTCTCATTTTGAGTCATACCACATCAGCAAAAGGAGGTCCCAGGGACTTTACTCCATTCCCATCAGTAAGGTCAATTGTACTTTGAGGAGGTAACTCTTCCCCAGTCATCTTTTGAATGCCTTCCAGCCTAGTTGGCTCATTTTCTGGCACTGCATTTGACAGTGCTTCTCTGCTATTCATAGGTATTCAATGACTAATTATTTCAAGAGTGGGCTGTCAGGCCCTTCTCCTCAGTCTGTCTTAGTCTGAAACCTGTCCACCATGGGTGGCCCTGCTGGATCTGAAATACTGGTGGCATCATAGTAACACAAAAGTCCCCACAGCACGACAAGCTGACAGACATGTTGGGGACCTACTGTATAGTGCATAAAAAGTATTTTTTTTCCTTCAGGACTAGGAGTTGAACCATGGCTTTGTGCATACTTTGCAAGTGCTCTACCACTGAGCTGCACCTTCAGGCCCAATTTAAACTTTTTATCCTTTTTTTTTTTTGTGGTACTGGCACTAGGGTTTGAACCCAGGACCTCACCCAGGTTTTTGCAAGTGCTCTACTGCTAAGCCATACTCACAGTTCATTTATTTACTTTTTATTTTGAGTCAGGGTCTTGCTAAATTATACAGGCTGCCTCTGGTCTCAAATTTGCAATCATTTTTCCTCCACCTTATTCGCTGTGATTATAGGTGTGCACCACCACCTGGTTCAATGTATTCTTATGACCATATCTAGCTACCACAACAACAAACTACTAAGAAGAGCAATGGTTTTGTTAAAATAAGAAAAATGAATTTGAAAACTCTTTTTCGGGTGTTAAAGCACTATCTCCTTAAGCTGGCAGCCAGAAAAGGGGTCTATCTTTTATTATAACATTTTATTTTGGTTTTAATAGAGGTAGTTATGGAATAAAAAATAACAGATAAGCCAAGAAAAAGTAATGAGTAACTTTATACCTGCAAATTACGCTATTTGTATTGTGCTGATTTTATAATCCCCCAATCAGAAATGACTCAAGGTTTAATATACACTGTACATTATCTCTAGCAATCAAAACTCATAGCTATAGGCCTTTGATTTTCAAACCAAGATAACTACTTTCCTTTAAAAATACATATTGCTCTTTTCCTAAATTGTGGAAGCTAGATGGCCATTAAATTGGTTAGTGATTTTTTTCTTCCTATTATACATATTATTTCATTTAATTTTTATAGCTACTTAATAAATTGCTATAAAAGAGACATTTACAGATATCTCCAACTTTTAAACATGAAGGAACTGAATCTCAGACAGGTGAGTGATTCTTGGAGGTTACACAGATTGGTTCTGTTTTAGAAGCCAGACTCATTTCCGTCTCTTCCCTTCTGCACCACACAGACCATTGATTCTCCAAGGGTGATAGGGTATTGTCTGAATCTGAATTTCCTAGGGGAATAGTACTTGGTACTAGACAGGTTCCTGGCCCTACCCTGATCCACAGAATCAGTATCTGTAGGGCTGGGCATGATAATATGCAACTTTAAAAATGTTTGAACAAAACTAGTGTAGGTCAAACTTGTTATATCATTTCCCTAGATGCATAGATGCTACAAATTGTGTGTGTATGTGTGTGTGTCTGTGTGTGTATGTCTGTGTCTGAAAGAGAGAGAGAGACAGAGGGAGAGAGAGAGAGAAGGAAGGAAAGAGAGAGGGAGATGTGTGTCACGATTTCTGGAAGCTTAAAGATTTGTTTTGTTTCAAAAGGATTTACAGGAATTTAGAAGTATCAGTGAAAATTATACAATTATAAGTAAACCAAGAACAAAGACTGAGTAACAAGAGCACCAAAAGAACACAGCATAGTCTGTTAGAAATTCTTCAGCCAGTTAAGGTGAAAAATAAAAAAGTCTTTGAAAAATGTCTTATTCTGACAAGATTAATTTGATTCTAATTTTCCCAGCTTCTGAGCAGAAGAGATGTTGGTTGTATTTTCATTTTCAGAGTAAGAGCTCAGGGGAATTGCTTATACTTATGGTCAAAAGTATAGAGTTTAGAAACTACTTTCACATTTCTTGTTCTAGCCTGGCATAATTATAGAGTTATAGCAATAACTCTAACTGAGGATGTACTGCAGGTCAAGCGTGGTAAACAGATTAACCTATGTAATATTCATGAAGCCTTTAGGATGCACCCCTCATTTTATGGATGAGGAAGTTCAAGTTTAGTCATTTTAAGCAGCAACTTGTCCAAAGACACAGACGATAAGTGAAAAAGCTGGGATTCAAGTTCAGATAGTTCATTTGCATAGCCTATGCTCCACTGACTTTCAGATCAAAAATAAGTGAAATAATCATGCCATATAAGCAGTAGTCTTATTGGGAAGAAGGACTAAACCAAGGTAAGATAATAAGGAGGAAGAATAGCATGTGAAAAAATCAGAATGGAGGCTGAATCAGCCACTGCTTACAATCAAAGAGTAGTGAATGTCCTTTCTGCCAGTATGTCATTTGGTTGGAGTCAATCTAGTAGGTATCTCTCACTTATCTTTGTCCACTAATAATACATCTTCAGCTAATAGCTATACTAATTTCTTTTTTGGACTTATGAAGAAACTCAGACAATACTTTCAATTATTCTTTGCCCTTTGATAAGCACAAATTAAACATTCTCATCAATCCGTGGAGCAACTAGCATTAGCTAGTTAGACAAGACTATAAGCACACATTTGAACAATTTCTGTATTACACACAAATCCTATATTTAAAAACTTCCTGCCACTTCCTTTGGGCTGGGATTTAGCTCAGTTGGTAGAGCGCTGTGCTGCAATCTCTGAGGTCATGAGTTCAATTCCCAGCACCATAAAAATGGGAGAAGGACCTGGCAATCCACTCCCAAGGCAATCCCAAAACAGTCAGCCATTGAAAACCCTGTGAGGGTTGCTATAAGTCGGATACTGACTCAACAGCACCTAACAACAACAACAACAGCAACCATTTCCTTCATAACCAATTTCTGAGATTTCAGTTTTATGTTTACTAGACATCTTAAAGTAGACAATTATTTTTGACTGGCTTTAAGCAGATGGACATTTTTAAATATTTTATATGATAATTAAAAACACATGGCTGAAATATTTGAAGTAATGTTTAATACATATTGATGCCAAAGGAGTTTCTGTATACTGGTATAAGTTCAGCTTTGTTTCCTAGAAAGAATATGTTGTTGTTGTTAGGTGCCGTCGAGTCGGTATCCAATTCATAGCGACCCTCTATACAACAGGGGAAACATTATTGTCAGTGCTTCTCTGCTGTTCATAGGGTTTTCAGTGGCAGATTGATTTTTTTGGGGGGAGGGGGTTGCCAGGTCCTTCTCCCAAAGAAAGAATATAGACTCCTAGAATTATCTCCTAAGACTTAATGTAAATTTAGGGTTATATGAAATGCATTTGCTACAAATGATGAACTTCTCTATATACATTAATGCCTTAATCTGTTATCCTTAGATATAAAATCAATTATATGTACAATGGTGTTTTATATTACACACATTGATATTTTTATGAACTTGGAATTATTCACATTAGACAAATATATATGAGATAGTCTTTGCAAGGCATTTAGTATAATGATTAGCACATAGTAGTTCTCAAGAAATGCTTTCTTTTTTTCCTTTCCAAACTCAGACCCTTCTCTACTGTATAACCTTTCTTTACTTTGTCTTCTAGCCAATATTCACACCATGTTCTCAGTATTGCTTTTGTCTCCAAATAGAAAATCATTTTGAAGTTGCTTAAAAGAGATGTTTATTGTAATTATATTCATTAGGTAAAAAAAAGTGAAGTATTTTCTTTTCTTGTTCTATGGGTAAAGTTGGCTGTGATCCCTGGGTCATATGAATAACCAAGAAAAACATCACCTTCTTTCACTTCTCTTGTACATTAAAATAGTCATAAACTTAACTCCCCCAAGAAACTGATATAAAGTGAGTCATAGAAGGTAGAAACTTTCTGCAGATAACTCTTTGAGATTTATTTTTTATGATTGAACTTAACAGGCAGTTCTATGCATGCAAAGGATGTGTTGCCAATGATTGAGTAGAAACAATTCTTCATTCTGTTTTGTGTTTGGTTTTGTTTCAGATGCTGTCTCTGTTCTGAGTACCCTCTAGTACTGTTTGCTTTATTTTTTCTCTCTGTTGTTTTCTAACTGGGATACAAGGTAAGATGAACACCACAGTCAAAATGGCACCATGCTGCTGAAACTGACATCAGCACTTTGGTGGTCTTTGGAAAACACCATCACTTTTTTCCGTGTTTAATATCTAAGATATGGAATCTGCTGAGGCATCTACCATTGTATACAGCTCTCTAATCGTCCTCTTTATGAGCTGTCTAGAAACATCATCACACTGACTCTTTGGTTTAAATCTTTTTCACTTTCCTAATATAAAAAGATAAGAGACTGTCCCTGAAGATATAAACTTAGTCTCTTGTAGTGTAGATAGTTATTTTTTCCCAACGTAATTTTCCTTGAAACAAAAATTTTTCTATATTTCAACAGGAAAAGAGACTATCCCTTTGTTTCCTGAGTAAATATTTTGCATTACAATTGTCCAGATGTGTAAGATGCCTACTGAAAGCTTTTTTTTTGTTTAATGACTAATCCTTTAGATGAATTGTTTAAAAAGGCACACAGTGTAGTGCACATTCTCATTCATTCACTTATTTATTTTATTCATTCAGATAACATTTTTTGGATTCTTGCTAAAACTATACACTGTGATAGGTACTTTGTTGTTGTTGTTAGGTGCTGTCGAGTCGAGTCTGACTCATAGCAACCCTCATAGGGTTTTCAATGGCTGACTGTTTCTGGATTGCCTTGGGAGTGGGTTGCCACATCCTTCTCCCATTTTGCAGTGCTGGAAATCGAACTTGGGACCTCAGAGACTGCAGAGCAGTGCTCTACCAACTGAGCTAAATCCTAACCCATGATAGGTACTATGCATATCAAAAAGATATGGATGGTTTTATCCGAAAAATAATTTGTTGCTGTTGTTGTTAGGTGCCATGGAGTTGGGACTCAGTTTTTAGCAGGGTATCTTTACTTAATAAGGGGTTTACTCTTTCTTTTCCAAGTTAAAGAATAAGAACAAGAGCTGGGAGTTACAAAGGAAATTCCAGATTTATGGCCCTCTTTCCTTCTTCCTGCCTTTTTTTCCTATGCAAAATGAACCCAGTTTCAGACTAGTTTGGAGGACCTAGAGGCAGAAAGAGAAAAAGAAAAGGTACTACAGGGCAGTGGATATATACAAGTCAGGGTCTGCTCCTATTCCGTAAGCAAAGGGTGTTCATAGTAAAAGGGAACCCTGGTCAGTCTTTTCCCATGAGAGTTGTACTGTTTTCAAAGGAGTTGTTGGAGCTTCACCCTTTCTACCTATCAGGTTCTCAAACCTTTTCAGTGTTAAATCTGGGGCAGACTTTGGCTCACATTGTTTCCATTCTTTAAACTCTTTCTTAGTGCTTAAAGCCACTTTAGCCTGTTGCTTTCTCTTATAATCTCTGTAGCTGCTACCATGGTAATAACTACAGCCTACTTTTCCAGAGGTCTTTGTGTTTTTAGTGTAGAAAGGGGCATATCATCATCCAGTCCAGTGGAAGGAAAGACTTGAAACATTTCTTGCTTTCTCTGCTAAATGCCTGCATTACTGCTGTTATTACACCCTGTTTGTGACATTTAGGCTATATTTGTAGGACTACCAAGGAGAACTCGCCAGTCATCTATTCATAAGACAGACATGTTTCTCTTTATATTTGATAGAGATGTTTCCTTGAGACTTTTTACTTCTTGTATTTATCTCATGAAACCATAGGCCAAATTGTATTTCTCTTCCATATAAGACTCCTTCAAATATTTGAAGATAACTAACACATTCTGACCTCCTTCAAGATGGAAATGAAAATGAAGATTGGAAGAATCACTGCAGGATCATTTGCCTGGTATTAACTCATGTATGAGGAAAAGCAAATAAAGACTAATAAATAAGCAAATAAATCAAGAAAAATAACAATAAAGGAGGAAGTGATTTTCCCAAGGTAAGTGGTAAAGCCAGGATTTAAAGCTAGAGTAAATTATAATGTTTATATTAAATACATTTAAATGTAGCTTTTATTTTTCTTACAGTAAAACAGGCTCATAGTTTAAAAAGCCAAATAATGCTAGTATATTAGTAATAATATACTAATAAAGAAAAATACAATAATAATAAATTGCCTCATCCCTCTTGCTATGGCTTAGGTGTGGTCTGAATATGCCCCCAAAGCCCATTGTGATTAAATTTTTAGCCTCCAAGGAGGTGCCATTGGGAGGTGGTAGAACTGGTATGAGGTGGAGCCTAGAGAGGTCATTAGGTCATTGAAAGTATGTCCTCAGAAGGGATTATAGGATTATCCTGTCTCTCTGACTCCCTGTTTTGAAGCTATTCCACACATGTGCTCCTTCCACGAGTTGCCATCATCTGATGATTTCAACAAAGGCCAAACTAATGGAAGTGCCTGACCATGGACTTCGAAGTTAGACAAACCTAATGAGCTTATGAGCTACATAAACCTTCTCTATCATCTTAGCTGCCTTAGATACTTTGTCATAGTGATGAAAATTTGGCTAATATGGCTCTTATCACCCTTAGTCTTACCTCCTGCAGTTGTTTTTTTTATATCAAACTGTTTTAAAATGACATGTAAAATGCTGTTTCTTGTTCATTATCATCATCATCAGTTTCCCAAAAGAAATATGAAAATTTAATTACTCAAATTATTCTTCTAATGCAACTATATAAAAAGAAATGTGTATTACAAGTTTAGTAAAATCAAAAGCCAGTGTTTACAGTACTATGACCTTGTTAATGTTTACAGCTGAATGATGTGATGCTCTATCAATTTATTTCCAATCTTATCTTTCCTAGTGTTAAAAATCACCTGTTACATGGCATACATGATATCTATGAATCTACCAATACTTCACTCCCAAATTAAGAGAGCTGAAAATTTTCTCTTAATACGTGCAGATGCACCTATTATATTCTCAGGTTTTGCATGTGGAATTGTATTTTGCTTTAAAACATCCTTCCTGGAAGTCTCTATCTTTATTATTGTACCTGCAGCTGATCTGTTGCAACTGGTTGTTCTCTAGATGGTACTGCATAGACTGATGCCTTTGACCATCTTTCCTTGGCAATCTAGGAATGCTTTTGTCTGTTACATTGGTGACCCATTTTCTCGGTGCTGTTTCCTCATTTTTCTTGATGGAAAATGTTGAATTCTGAAAACATTTGTTCCATTGAGTTCTAGCTTGCACAACTGATATTGAGAAGCCATAATTTCTCCTGGTTTTTAGTCTTTTACTGGTGATTCTATAGAAGAATATCAGAAACTTTCCTGTCTCTTCTATTGTGAACCTTTACGATCATTTTGTTTTTCATTTGTTGAATTGAGCACTATTGAGTTTTTTAAATCTGAAAATTCACACCTTAATTCTGGTAATTGGTTTTCAGTTGTTATTTAGTAATTATCTGTCTCCAACCTGTTTCATGGACTGAGTCATGTGCTAGATATTTTTAATTAATTCTTAGTTGCTGAACTCATTCCTGTTTTCAAACATTTGTCATTCTTTTCTACTTCCTGGATATTATCCTTAAGTATAACTTGCAATATATATGTTCACTGATTGTTTTTTAGTAGCATCCCATTCTAATTTGGAGAATTTATTGCTTCCTCATCTTGAGAACATTATAGTTTTCCTAATGCTTTCTTTTACTCCCTGCATAGCCTGCTCTTTTCTGTTTGTGCTGCTCTCTATCTTACATGGTCTACAGTTTCTTTTTGTTTATGTTTAAGAGCAGGACCTGAAAGCCCGACTGGAATCCTTGGGTGTATCATCTGGACAGGTCAGTTAGTAAGCCCCAGAGTAACCCACAGTGAGGCACTGAGCTGTCTGTTTACTAGGAGAAACTAAAGTGTCCATATCTATACTTATTTTTCTTTGAGTTTTTTTCCAGAGTCTCCAGAGACTCTTCCTTATATTTAAGCTTGACTTTCACAGTTCTGAGAACCAAGTTGAGAAGGTGTGTTAAGGGTTTCACTTTTCAAAAAGTACACTTTTGTTTAATTATTTTTTGTAAATTTTAAGAGATCCCATTTTCAGTACAGAGCCTTGTCCCTTCCCTCGGTTAAGCCAGGTATTTCCAAGACCAGTGTTTCTCCAGTTGAATTATCTAGCAAGTAAATCTCAAGTGTTTGGCAAGATGATGGCTGAGTAGTTCTCTGGCCTAGCAGGGTGAGAAAGAAGATCTGGGGATCCAATTACTTCATTTACGGATTTTCAAGCTCCATTTTTGTTGTTGTTGTGTTTAATTTTGTTTTCATTAATTTTCTTAGTCCCCACCTTCAATACACATAATTTCTGGGCTTTTCCGGGGCTTAGCAGTTTGAATATCTTAGCTTTTTTTCTGTATTCTTCATTTTCAACCCTCTGCTGTGCTAAGATGATCACTCTCTGTGCATCCACTTTACGTCTTTTAAATTGTGCTTGCCATTTTAAATCTGGCTTGTCCCCTTCCTGATTACTTTGTTTGGGGAAGGTTATGCCTCATCTTTACTTTATTCCCACTTTTTTTGGGTTTTGAGAGGAAGTGGAGACAAAAGCTATACCATTTTTAAGTAGAAATCAATCATTGCTTTATCCACTAGGCATGCAGTCTCTAGCAGCTCTTCTGCCAATAGCATGGTCTTGAGAGCATCACCATCCTTATATCTATCTAGAGAATATACATAAATGAGCAAAGATTTGGCATTTAAGTACACTTAGTTTTTCCACAATATGCCTTATCAGATCTTCTCCCCCTCCCTCTCTCTCTCTCTCTCTCTCTCTCTCTCTCTCTCTCTCTCTCCTTCTTTCAAAGGAAAACCTAGAGAATATACCAAGATAAATTCAAAGAAGTAGGTGGGTAAGTAGAAGGTTTGGGGCAGAAACACTAGGTTGAAGTACATAATAAAATACTGTCAGAAGGAGAAAGAGAGAGCTATAAGAAATAAACAAACAAAAAATAAGCAAGAAATAGGGTGTAGGGAGAAGATTCAAAACACTGCCCAGTGTGAAATATTTGAAAAGGGGAGAAAGACATTTATGAAAGACTTGCTTTGAGTTGTATATTTCATCATCTTAAATGATTTTGAAACAGTCAAGTGAATATTGGAATTTCTCTTTAATTAATGATCATATAATCTGTGCTTCCTTGAGTGACATTCGGTATATTTTGCAGAGGAAAATAGGTTATTTATAGCCTTCTAAATTTGTGGTGCTCAAATCTAAACACAACACTGACAGTGTGAAAATATTCCGATCTGACATGGAATAAGAGGCACATCCTCTTTTCAAATACACAGGAAGGACAAAAGGAAATTAGAACTAAAATCTGTAATAAAAAGGAAATTAGTTTTCTTATTTCTAACTTTTCTTCTGTATCTAAAACAAAACTGAGTATATTCATTCTAATGTTTAGCCTTTGGACCTTCCCTGCTATCTACTAAAACATACATATTTTCAATAAGTATTCTCTAGTTTCATCAGATGTCCAATGATCTAGTTGGCAAGCCACTAAACCCACATAATCCTGGCAAGCTGATGATGTCCCCCCACTTTTTTTTGACCCTGGGGATCAAACCCGTTGCCTTGTGCATGCAGGACAAATGCTCTCCCACTAAGAGATACTCTGCAAATGAAAAAAAAAAATTATTCCTTTGACCACTTTTCCTTCATAGTCATATTCAAATCTATCATATGCAAAAACAAACAAACAAACAAAATAACCGTCTTTGTTTGCCTTTGGGTCACCATCAGTGATTTTTTCCCCCTGATCTTCTACAATGAATGTCAATACAATTCTCTAAGCTATAAAAGAGGTAGATGTTCAATGTTCTCGACCAGATATAGAATCAAAATAAACTGACCAATATTTACTTCTTGTTGTTACATTTACTTGTTGTTAGGTGCTGTCAAGTGAGTGTCCGACACATAGCAACCCTATGTACAACAGATGATGAAACACTGTTGTCAAGCTTCTCATGCTTCTCTGCTATTCATAGGGTTTTCAATGGCTGATTGTTTTTTGGGAGTGGGTTACTGGGTCCTTCTTCCAAGCCTACAGCACCTTGTGTTCCCAGGTAGTCCTGGGTATCCAAGTACTAACCAGGCCTGACCCTGGTTAGCTTCCAAGACCTGATGGGATCTGATGCCATAGTAGTACGACTGCAGGCAACATTTACTTAGAGCCTTAGAAATTCAGTAAAAATGCAGGGAAATGGCAGCTATGAACTCTAACATCAGTCAGCTTATCATAGAGTCAGAGAAATAAGAGGGCTTGAGAAATGCTTAAAAATAGAAGATATAACAATTTCAGGCAATAGTAGGATATGGAATGTATTTCACAACAGTTTTCATCTGAAACAAAAGACCTTCCTTTCCTCCTTACCAACTATTCTGGATGTTCTATGACATGATGGGAACTGAGCAATGTGATCATGGTCCCCTCTTAGGTAATGACTGCCCCATGACTTAGGATCACTAGCTTAACCTCTGTGAGCCTGGGTTTTGTTATTAGAAGGAAAAGAAAAAAATAATAAAATGAGTAATCATTAAGGCAGTTTTTAAAATATTCTAAAGATCTGGTTTTCTTTCATTAAAAGGGCATGACAGTGTCTAAGTTAAACCCTCAGAAATATTTATATAGCGTGTGTATAAATGGTTGAGTGACCATAAGATGTTGTAGGAATAGACTGTCATAGGCAGCTTCAAAATTGAGCTTTTTAAAATATTTATATATTTCTTGGAGGTGGGTCTAGAGCTGTCTAGAAATACTTACCCCCTGCTAATTTCTCCACAATAGCATTTCACTTTCAAGATTTTCAAAATTAAGTTTCATTGTTTAACTATGGGGTCCAGTGTGGAGATCATAGTTCTATTTCAACCCCCTGATATTTGAGACCCATATAGATAAGTACCCTTAAGTATTAGCACATTTGTGATGCCACAAATAGATAACTATCAACTTGATAGTATATTTAAAAACATACACAGAGGTGCTTACTTCTCATACTTATGGAGGCTGGGAAGTCCAAGATTAGGGTGCAGGATTAGGGTGTATGATGAAGGCATGCTTCCCCATAAACAATGCATCATGTGTCTTTACATATTGGGAGGCACAAGGCAGCTTTCTGGCGACTTTTACAAGGGCACTAGTTCCATTCATGAGGGGTTCTGCCCTTGTGAATTAATCTCTTCCCATCTCCTAATCCTACTACCTTGGAGAATAGGACTTCAACATTTGAATTTCGGGCATAAACATCAGACCAAAGTACCCTGTCATTGCAGAGCTACACTGTACCTTTATCCAGCTTATATAGAAACTCAGTTCTGAATTTGCTATCTCAGGCACTAGATTAAGTCTCTTTGGTATTATTCTTGAATTATAATATACTTTGCTGATGTTGTTAGGTGCCGTTGGGTCGGTGTCTGACTCATAGTGACCCTATGTACAATAGGCGAAACACTATTGTCAGTGCTTCTCTGCAATGCATAGGGTTTTCAATGGTGGATTGATTTTTGGAAATAGGTTGCCACATCCTTCTCCCAAGCCTATAGCACCTGATGTTCCCAGGTGGTATCCCATCCAAGTACTAGCCAGGCCCAACCCTGCTTAGCTCCTAAGATATGATGGGATCGATGCCAAAGTGCTACAGCTGTATATAATATACCTAGTAGTTTCTAATACAAGTTGGAAGTGTCATATTTTCCCTTATTAGGAAGGATTCTGTTTCTATAGTGTAAAGTATTTACATAATCACCATAATAACTGTTGGGATGAATCTGGTAGCTTGAGAAATGGAAAATCTTCCTTCCCTATGCTATCAATCCATGGACTTTGGAATATCCACTGATTCACTCAGGTTAGCTAAACAAAATGGGTTCTTTTCACTCAGGCTCCTTGCCTTTGGGCTCACCATGAGATCCAACATAAAGAGGTTGCTGCTTCATGGCCTTTGAATGTCAGTGAGCTGCTCTGAGGTCACCAACCAGTCTCAACCAAGGGAGCAAATTCCTTCCCTATGTCTTATTTCTACTGAACATTAATGTGTGAACACAAAACCCTACAAATCTAACCAAGAGGAACAGACCTCTACTTTTTCCTCTTACTATGTTATTCTTCCACTCTGTCCCTCATATTTCCCATCCTTTACATTTATTGGCAGAGAACCAAACCTCTCCTAAAGGTCACCTCTCTCCCACAAATTTGCAGCCTCCTTTCTATTCATTACTCCTCACATCACCAAGAATGAGAGTCATTCTGCACATAGGCAATTCTGATTTCTACCTGAGCAAGATTTGAATGCTGGTACCAGGTTTCTCTTCTCTTCCTCCTTTCTTGTACTATCTTCTTTATCTATTCAAGAAGCATTCAAAATGATTATTTCCATTACTTTGGTGATCATTATCAAAGCCTTACATTAAATAAATAAGGCACATGCAATTTGCAATAGGTTATCACAATTTGAGAGCCAATTCCAGGAAATTTACATTGCCCATGAGAAAAAAAATCTTTTTATACAAAAAATATATCTCAATTGGTGAAACATGAGCAATCCAGTCCATGAGCAAAGATTACTTCAGAGAAGTGAAGATGCTACCTGCCCCCAGGAATAATGCTAACATAACTGTAATATAATGACACAAGAGGAGGGGCAACCATCACTCACAGTATTTTTACAGCCTGACAAAGTGACTTGTAAACATATCACCACATTTATTTCTTAACACTTGGATAAGGAAAGTATTGACATTTCTTTCATTCTAAACTGAGGAAATCAAGAATTATAAACATTAATAAGCTGGTCAAGACACACAGATAGAACATGGAGAAATACGATACAAATCCAGGTAATCTGGTTTTAGAGTCCAAGTTCTCAACTACTACTTACTGCCTCCCAGTATTACAATTAAAGTATATTGATAGCTGAGGTGATTAAGACTATTTTAGATTAAATTAGATAGACATTTATGGGAGTCCCTTCTCAATTATGACAGTTATATTTCTGAAAATACATCTGATAGAAGAATTTTCTATAGAGGAACTTATGATTTTATTTTATTTTTTAAAGTGTTAAAGGAATCAGAGATACTAATGAAATTGAGAAAACTTTTATACTAAAGTTTGTTAAAATAACAAAATAACCTCCTACATTTGTCCATTTAAAATTAGCTTAGTAAATACTCTAATATTAATCTCCATTTATCAACTCTTACCTCACATGAAATTTTCTTCAGTCCATCATAGCCATTCTCACAAGACTCATTCCATATGTGTCTAATCTGCTATCTGGGTGCCCAATAACTGCCTTATTTTAAAATTTGTAGTAGCAACACACTTGGTCAGAATGTCTTAAAATTACTTTAAAGGTAGAGGAAAAATAAGATTGAAATAGTAGAATTTTGAGGAAGGATAACTGGTTCTACATTACGGCGCTACCCCCCCTTCCAGCACATCACACACATCACACACATCATACACATCACACAAATGAAAGATATCACAAAGTCCATTAATTACTGGTGTAGTCATATTGCAAAATGATGAAAGATTTCCAATTATTTGAGAGCAGATGCATCTGAACACAAATGAGCTGAACAATGTTGGAGAAACTCTTCTTACTAATCAGACATAGTAAGTTAAATCAAAGACCGATGATAATATGAAGGTTTATTATTAGAGATACTAGGTGCTGGGAAAGAGGGAAAGATTAGTATTCTGGCAAAGGTCAGATAAAGCACAGATAGAGAGAAAAAGGTGGCAGGACCTTGCATAAAATATGTATGTTCCTGGGCACTTAGATGTTCTCTTTAAGTTCTTGGTCTCATTGATAAAAGAATTTAAAGACAGACCCAGCAAGGAACTTCAAGAATAGTTTATTTAGAGTTACAGGAGAATGCCCCAAGTGCTAGGGCTAGTTGTCTTAGAACATAGGCCAGTGTTGAAAGAAAGGAGATGGAAAGAAAGAAAAAAGAGAGGGAGTTATACTTTCTGAGATAGAGGTCAGAAAGTGGGCAAGTTCATCAGCAAAGGACCACGAACAACTGCATTTACATTTCCTAATTTAGTGGTTCAGGGCTGGGATTTAGCTCAGTGGGTAGAGCGCTGCGCTGCAGTCTCTGAAGCCCCGAGTTCAATTCCCAGCACCGCAAAAATGGGAGAAGGGCCTGGCAATCCACTCCCAAGGCAATCCCGAAGCACTCAGCCATTGAAAACCCTATGAGAGTCGCTATGAGTTGGATACCAACTCAACGGCACCTAACAACAACAACAATTTAGTGGTTCAGAAAGCATGCAGGTCTAGCAATGAGGGTGCCAGTAACTGTGAATATCTGTACCTAGGTGTGGGGCTTTGGTGGTTTATAATTCCATATGTCATAAAGCTCACAGATACTTCTTTTTTTAATATCGTGGTTTCAGTTTGTCATATTTCTGCCACCTCTTTGGCTTAGGCTATCCTTTATAGCTTGTAAACTAGGTTTTCCTCTTTAATTCAGGAAGGATCTTTATCCTCTGTGCAAAGGGTGTTACTTTCTACTTACCAGGCCACTTATAAAGGGTATTCCTGGGACAAACAAGGGCTTCTGCAGTGTCATCTACTAGCAATCATGCTATTTTCAAAGAATATTATCTACCAAGGCAGTACTAACTACCAGATCAAGCCATTTGTCTCAGAGGAAGCTCACACTGATATTCATGTCTCAAAAGGTGCCTGAGAAGCAAATGGCTGCAGAGGACTCTTCTTTTTACATTTTTCTGCTTAGCATATCCTATCATGTATATTGTTATTGTTGTTAGGTGCCATGGAGTCCATGTCCCACTCATAGCGACTCTAGGTCCAACAGGTGAAACAATATTGCCAGTGCTTCTCTGCTATTCTTAGGGTTTTCAATGGCTGATTGTTTTTTGGGCGTGGGTTGCTGGGTCCTTCTCCCAAGCCTACAGCACCTTGTGTTGCCAGGAGGTCTCCCATCCAAGTACTAACCAGGCCTGACCCTGCTTTGCTTCTGAGTTCTGACAGGATCAGATGCCACAGTGGTATGGCTGCAGGCCCCTATCATGTACAGTAAGTTTTAAATGAAAGCATATACATTGATGGTAGATGGATAAAATGATGAATGGGTGGATGAAGGGAAAAATATTCTGCAATTCCAACCTCACAATTTTGTCAAAGATTGAAAAGCTATTATATTTGATTGGTATATTGCATTTTGTCTTGTACTTTTTTCCCACAAGTGAAGAAAATATAAATATGTTGTTCTTGTTATGTTCTGTCGTGTCAGGTCCAATTCATAGTGACCCTAGATACATCATTCAAAACACTACATGTAACTGTGCCATGAGCAGGACAATTGTCAATGCTTCTCTGCTATTCATCAGGTTTTCAATGGCTGATTGCTTTGGGAGTGGATACCAGGTCCTTCTCCCAAGCCTACAGCACCCTGCATTCCTAGGCAATCTCCTATCCAAGTACCTCTTAGCTTCCAAGATCTGATGAGATCAGATACCAGGGTGGTATGGCCATAGTCCCTATAAAAAGCAAAGGATATTTTTCGGTCTGCCACATTTATACTGTTTCATATTAATGGACATATTCTGAGAAACTATGGAGAGTAGAAACCTTGGAAGCTGCATTCTGATTTTCTCACTTCACTTAGGAAAAGAAAAAGAAAAAAAAAAAGAAAGAAGTTGAAGTTAAAATAACACAAGCAGGAAAAAGAGCACCTTTCTTTCTTTCTTTCTTTCTGTCTTTCTTTCTTTCTTCCTTCCTTCCTTCCTTCCTTTCTTTAAAAAAATATCCATTTCACTTTGGACAAAAGAGAAGCATTTAACTGGGGAAAGAATACCTGATGAAACTTTTCCCCCCAATTTTTTAAAAATATATTGTGCTTTTTGAATTTTGTGATAGTTTGCTTTTTTAAATTTCTTGATGTCATAGTGGTTATGAAGGACAATGAGTAGAGATATAGAGGGGATCTTTAATAAAAATGATGAAACTAAATTATAAAAAAGGAAAAAGTATATAGGCACCACTTAATCAACCCAAGGAGGGTTGCCATCATCATGGGACTTCTCCATAAATTCAGGCTACAGTATTGTAAGGGGATATTACAATTTATTCTCAGGTTCTGTATTTCTCCTTTTGAATGTTGATTAGATCATGGGCTTTTGCATCTTTTCTTTCCTTCCTCCTCTAATAATTTGTTCTCCCTTATGGACCAGGTGATTATTGTATTGTTTATAATAACTGTTCTACATTCCTTATGGAAATTGTAATTATGATACTGAATATTCAAACTGCAAGCCACTTTTCTCAGGGAAATTTAATTATGATAATGCAGTATTTGCTCGACCAATGTTTTCAAGTCATTGTTCTCTTTGAGGAAAGAAGAGGTGAGAGAAAAAGACTGAAATAAAAGATCCTTTTGGGATCCCAGATTTGTATTCAGGCAAATAATAATAATAATATCTGTTATTTGCAGTATGGCAGCATGACACGATTGGGTTTACAGGTATGTGACATACATGAACGTGTCATAGATATACATGTGAATTATCATGTGAATAAATTTCTCATTTAAACCATACAACAACATGATAAGGTAAATATTATCATTCCAATTTTATAGACAAAAGACCTGAGGCTTTTACTCAGCACCATGATCTTTAGAGAACATTTCACACATCAATACACATAACATGATCTTACTACTGTTGAAGGCGTATTTTTATGTGCATGGAATATCTGAATTTTGCATAGAAAAAATCTGGAGAAATAGATGTCAGTACTTAATCTTTTCGTAATAGATTGAGGGAGGAACACCCCCAAATACATGAATATTAATGCAAGAAATATTTATAGTAAGCATACTTGCCCATAAGCAGAAATAGATTTTTTAAAGTATAAAAATATAAAACTAAGGACTCCCAAAAATAAATGTAAAAATTATACTATTTTTTTCTTCTTTCTTTTCCTTCTCTTTTATTTAGTACTGAAGAGTTGAATCCAAGGCTTCATACATGCTTTTTGTAAGTGCTCAACCACTGAGCCATACCCTTAGCCCAGTTTCTACTTCGTGTTTTTGAGGCAGGGTCTCACTATTATGCAGGCTACCTCTAGCCTCAACTTTGCGATCTTCTGCCCTTTGTCTCGTGTGTTGCTGGAATTAAAGGCATGCACCACCATGCCTGGCTGATATTCAAAATGAAAATATAAAACATAAAGCCAAAGGCCAGCCACTAAAGCACCTTATTTGGTGAGTCCCTGAGTAGGATAGGAGGTACATCAGCTCTACAATCTGTGACCCAAATGAAAGGATGGAAGCCACATCTTTTCTTTGTTTTTGTTAAGTACTATGCAGTCAAGTCTAACTCATAGTGAGGCTATGTACAACAAAATGAAACATTTCTCAACACTGTGCGGTGCATGTGATCTTTATTTATGTTTAAGCTCATTGTTGCAGACATTGTGTCAATCCATCCAGTTGAGGGTCTCCCTTTTTCTTATGACTTGACACTCTCCCAAACATGATGTCATTCTCCAGGTTTTGGTCCGTCCTGTCAACATGTCCAAATTACATAAGACACAGTCTGGCCATCCTCACTTCCAAAGAGCACTCTGGTTGCACTTCACCCAGGATGGATCTGTTGGTTCTTTCAGCAGCCTGTGGAATATTCAATATTCATTACCAGCACCATAAGTCAGAAACATCAATTCTTCTGTCACTGTATTCAGTGTACAGCTTTCACAAGCATAAGATGCCACTGAAAATATCATGGCATGAGTCAGGCACACCTTTGTCTTCAATGTGACATCTTTACTTTTCAACACTTTAAAGAGGTCTTTTGCAACAGCTTTTCTCAATGCTATGAGTCTTCTGACTTCTTGACTGCTGCTTCCATGGATGTTAATTGTAGAATCAAGTAAAGCAAAATCTTAGGTAACTTCAGTCTTTTCTCCATTTATCTGGAAGTTGTATACTGATACAGTTGTAAAAATTTTTGTTTCTTGATGTTGAAGTGCAATCCATACTGAAGGCTGTGTTCGTGGATCTTCACCAGTAAATGTGTTAAATCTTCTTCAGTTTCAGCAAAGAGAGTGGTATTATTAGCATGATGCAGGTTGTTATTGAGTCTTCCTCTAATCATGATGCCATGCTCTTCTTGATGAAGCCCAGGTTCTTGGATTATTTGCTCAGCATAGAGATTGAAAATGTACAGTGAAAAGATAGGCCCAGATGCCCCACCATTCCTGATTTTGGGAGTGCTAGGAATAGAACCTTGGGCCTTGTGTATGCTAGGCAAGCCATAACCTCTCTTATTTAGCTGCATGGTGATTGATCAGGAATTTTTTCAATATTAATAAGCAAATACTGACCATCTACTGTGTGCAATTGCTTTCTAGATATGTTTTTAAAGCTCATAACTCTGAAGTAAAGATGTTTTTACTTTAACTTTATAAGTGAGCATAATGAGGCTCATCATATTATTTGTTTGCATTTGAAAAGTTGGTCTGTATCATTTTAATGTGGCAAATTGACCAGTCTTGATAGAAAAGAAAGTAAGATTAAAAGGGGACTAAGAAACTAAGGACAGACAAAACAAGAAATAAAAAAAGTTAGAACAAAATATATAAATTAGTGAGCTTTGAGAGGACTACATTCTAGGCACTGGCTTACCATCTTGCTCAGTTTAAGAATGTCCAAAACCTATTCTTTTTCTCTGCTTTCTTTTATTTCTAATACCCTGCTCAAGAAGTTCCATCTGCCTACCTCACACACACATTTTTTAAGCTCTGGAACAACTTCCGCTCCATTCCTTAGTAATGCCCTTCTGTTTCATGTGGATCACCCAATAATCTATTTCTAGCTTATCACACACGGGAATGTTGATGAGCTATCCAAATAGAGAGCAACAGGGACAGATGCTGAGCCTCAATTGTAGTACTATCGCTTACAGAGACCCACTTGCCATTTGGCTGATTATGATGTTGAATCTTCTTTATCTGGGAAGCAGCAGTGGTTCATTTTGACTAGAATCAAAACAAGTTTGAAATAAATAGTATGCCTTACACGCCTGCAAGGCTTTGTCCAGCACCATGATCTGAAGGCTTATCAAGTGTTTGATACCTCATTACACAATGCTGCATAGTATTACTCCAGACCAAGGGAAATTCTTCAGACTGAGGCATAGCACTAGATGCATAGTCATGATATCTACTTGTCCCAGTACATATTGCAAGTCTCAGAAGCTCCTGGTCTGATAGAGTGACAGAACAGTCTTTGAAAGGTACAGGTGGATTTGAGAGGGTAGCTCAGTGATAGAGCATTGCCTAACATGCATGAGGCCATGAGTTCAATTTCCAGCATCAAAACAACAACAAAAAATGGTGGGGTTGCAGATTAGGGACAGGTTAAAAATCTGAACTGCCAGCTTAGATATAAAACCCTGCAATGGTCAGGTTTATATGATTCTAAATGATGTAGTAAACACTCTAAATCAATGACCATTTTTTGGTACTGCATCCCCAATGTTATTGTATAAATAATAATTATCACTTACACTCAAATAAAAGGCATATAGACCCTAGAGGAATAAAAATTCATCAGGAGAGCCCCAGCTGAGAGGCTAAAGTCTCAGCATCAAGTAGGAAATTCCCTCATAGTTCAAACTAACACAAGCTAACAATTTACATTCTTCCAGTCTTTTGTATCAGCTCTTGGTATTCACCTTTGCTATAAAAGAGTTCAACCATAGAGAAGATGAAGAGAAATAAAAAAAAAACCTTTTTTTCTCTTCCAGGTTTAGCCAAACTGTAAATAAATCTACTTTTTCTTTATCAACTTATATTTCTTAAATTTTATGCTATGGATCCTAGAGACTGATTGCCTGGTCACAACCATAGGTAGAACCAACGAGAAAAAGTAGTTGAACTTAGCATTATTCCTATTGTCTAAATGGGGAATTTGTGTTTTCTGTTCCCACAAAATTAGGGTCTGTGGGTCTAGATATCCTGGTTTTCAGAGGGTAATGACTCGATGGGGGGACGCAGTAAGGATCTCATTAACCCTCAAGATATGTGCTACATCAAATCAATTTGGGTTCCTTTAGCAAGAGACTGACACTACAGGGAGGAGCCACTGCTGTGGCAAGGATAATTGATTCATTATCAGGAGGAGGTAAAGAGGCTGCTACATAAGGAGGACAGGGAAGGATGTCTCGTGCCTCATGAGCATTTCTTAGTATTTCCCTGTCTACCTTGATAGGAAAGTGACAAGTACAGCAGTCTAAGTCAGGAATGTCGAGCAAGGTTTTAGGCTCCTTAGTCATGCTCGGTGTCACTCCAAGAAGTAAGCCACATAAGTCAGCAGAGGTGCTGGCAGATGAGGGAGTTCTCAATGGGTAGTAGAGGAGAGAAGATAATAAGGTATCAGTTGTGACCTTGAGATAAGCTGCAGAGGCAAGAACTGTGGTTCCCACTAATCTTCCTCTTGGAGGTTTCCTCAAGAAAGTTGGCTTTCCAGGACTCTGGATGACCTGTTCTCATGTGGGATAAACGAAGCAAGTACAGCCACATAGATGCTGCAGGATATCACTCAGTTCCTGCTACATGACCAGGCACTCATGCTCCCAGCTGCCTGAGGTGTTGGCTGCTGACAACACATAAAGAGTCCTTTTCTGGGAGTTTTCCTCCTTCCGCCAGAAGGAACAGCTTTGACTAAGACATTTGCCCTCCCACAGGCACCTCTCCATCCAAAGACTGATTAAAATGCTGGTATAAACAACAAGCTTCCCTTTTTAATTTTTATTTTGGGACACCTATAAATACACTGACTTCAAGTACACTTCACAGTAAATGTTTTACACGAATACCCTTGTATCATAGTATGATTGTCAGGGAAATTATTTTAAAGTAAGATTAGAAAATTTAAAAGACATTTATCTAAGAGTTGAACACAGATATATTTGGCTTTGAAGTCCACATCCTTCCCATTATATCTTCCTTCCTCCCACTAAGGAAAGTTTAAACTAATTTTCGATACATTTTTATCTGTGTGACAGATATAGGCAATGATGGCATACTTAAACCTGTCAATAAATAGGCCTTATTCAGTGTTATACAATATCAGCAATTATACTGACATTGGAATATCAAACTAATATATTTATATCCATTAGAATGTAGAAATTTACCAAGATAAGTTAGTAAACATATATATACTAATTTATAATATTTTATTAAAATATATGTATTTATATATCTGTCTTGTTGTCTTGTTGTTGTTGTTGTTAGGTGCCATTAAATTTGTGTCCAACTCATAGCAACTCTAAGTACAACAGGTAAAATATTATTGTCATTGTTTCTCTGTTATTCATAGAATTTTCAATGGCTGGTTTTTGGGGGGAGTGGGCTGCCAAGTCTTTCTCCCAAGATAGATATGTACACATGTGCATAAATACCTATATTTTTGTTGTTATTAGGTGCCATCAAATTGGATCTGACTCCTAGTGACCCTATGTACTACAGAGCAAAGCATTTCTTGACACTGTGCCATGCCCAGAACTATTGTCAGTGCTTCTCTGCTATTCATAAACTTTTCAATGGCAGATTGTTTCAGTTGTGGGTTGCCAGGTCCTTTTCCCTAGCCAGCAGCATCTGGCATTCCCTGGCAGTGTGCCATCCAAGGATTAACCAGGCCAATGCCACTTAGCTTCTGAGATCCAGGGGGATAGGATGCTAGGGTGCTATAGTTGCAGATATAAATACATATATATTCTATAAAATATACTTCAAGATTACTTTGACCCAAATCCCTAATTATGCTAGCCTATTTTCAAATAATAATATGATACTTTTAATCATGTAATTTTCTAGGGAAAAAAATTAAGACTTTTATGTTTCAGAAAATTTAAAAGATTAGTTATGGTACAAGGGTCAACATTTTCTACCACAAATGTACAGATTTTACCAGGCATGAAACGTAGTCAGAATAATTTATGATTCAATAAAATATTACTTGTGGCAGACTTTACAATCAGAATATAAAATCACCTAATTCTATCTATACAGTTTTGAGAAAATGTCATTAGGTTTTATAACCAATGAACAACAATTCACTCTAAAGAAATTCTAAACTGCTTTATCTCATTAACCAACTCTTAACTCTAGATCAAATTACTGTACTTTTCTATTTAAATGTATGTGACATTGCTGGTTGATTCATGTTATTCTACAACCACATTCCATAAAAGGCTGAAATATAAAAATAAACAAATTGACATACAAAATTCCTCTGTCAGAAAAATAAGACAAGAAAATTCCAAGAAATGTAATCTAACTGACCACTAAGGCTGAGTTACATATTTTCTGTATTCCATAGTTGAGAAAGTGCCTACAATATTTAGTATTATATTCTATCTTCATTTAGTGGACAATAGATTGTTGTTGTTGTTGTTGTTGTTGTTGTTGTTGTTGTTAGGTGCCCACGGGTCAGTTTCCGACTCATAGCGACCCTACTTATAACAGGTGAAACACTTGTCAGAGCTTCTCTGCTTCTCCTAGGGTTTTCAATGGCTGATTGTTCTGGGGGATGGGTTGGACAATAGATTATTTATACCATTTTAAGGGGGATGTTTTTTAGAAACTTGTATTCATCAAAGAGACTTAAAAGTTTCAAGTGTGGTAACTGGCATAGAAGCATCCCCATAGGAGCTGAATTATACATCTCAGCTACATTATATGTCCCACTTCAGATGACACATCGAGCTAATGGAGGATGTTCCACAAAGAAGTGGTAGGTTTTGTATAGCACATTCTACTCAATGAGCTTTTAATCAAGGACTTTTCCAGATCATCATAAAGACCTAACTATTGTTTGCCTAATGACTAGCTGTAGAACTGTATAGAATTGGGCTTTCTAAATTTATTCTGGAGTCTTCATTATTTTTAAGTAGAATCATTAACATGTAAATCCTTACACTTTAGAAGGATAGTTACAGAGATTGATTTATATCAGCTCATTCAGAATTATAATGGGGACTGTGGAAGATACAAAGATGTACATGACCTACTCATAAGAAGCTTACTTTGACTTATAATGCCAACACATCTGACCTTATCAAGATGGCACCCCAATGTCCAATGTTAATATTCTTGGATTCATGGAACACAGTCAAATTTGTCTACACCAAAATAGCTGTAGCAGTCAGTACAAGTAGTAATATTGTACATTTAACATTATAGTTGTACATACTACTAAAAAGTACACCTAAAACAGATGAAGACTTACATATAAAGGCATGAGATTAATGTTGCAACACAAAGGTCCCTCTAGAATAGATGGTACCAGAGTGAAAAATAATGTGATCATTTTATTTTGATACATTCTGAATATTTAAAATTATTTAATTTTCCATTAAACAACATAGTGTTTCGGGCAATACTATAAAGTCTTTGGTGTAGCATATTTTGAAGGAAGTAGAGTTCTTTCAGGATCCAGAAAAATGATTTGGATATGAGATATTTTACATGGATTGCAGAGGTAACACCAGCAACACAGTAAGAGCGGGTTTGTTTCATGTTTGCTGGGGTCCTAGCGACAGAACTTCCAGATATTTCCTAGGTTAGCTAACTTGAAACCATATTTTTATACCACTTTGAGGAAGCAGAGTGGTATGGTTCTACGAGGAAACAGAAGGCCAGAGTTTAGTCTATATTGTGCTTCCAATTGATTATCTTTCATAGACAACATTTTTCCTTGACTTGCATTAAAAGTTAAATCCTAAGTATGCTGGCTACCCACCCCCAAAATAATACTGTTAACAATCAGCTAGCTGAGATCCTGTGGCTGTACCTGGATAGAAATTATGGGTAGGCAAGGAGAAGCTCTTCAAGTGTTGGTTTATGATAGTGTCTGTATCCCTGAGCATTTGATGGCAGTGAGCAGTGATGGCAGAGAGGATGGAGCAGCAGAAGCAAGAGGTACTCTCTAGTATTACAGGTCTTATATAGGCTGAGGAGATCAGTAATCCTCAACCTGTGTCATATCTGTTATATAGGCCAAGGAGATTGGGAATCCTAAATCTGTGTTATACCTCTTATGTTGGCCAAGTCAGGAACCCAAACTTTCAACAGCAGCTGGTATTACAGCTTTAAGAGAGGTCTAGGTACCAGGATCCTCAGCCTTGACAGTGGCCAGTATTATAGCTACCAGACTGAGAGTGTCTGAGACCTTTGGTTCTAAAGATTTGGCAGTTCTCCAGAAAACTAGCAACCAGGATTGTAGTTTGTCTTCTTCAGCTTTTCACAGACTTCTATCCTTCAGCTTCAGCTCACCACCCTCTCCGTTTTCTCTTTATTTCTGCCATGCCTCTTCTTCCTGCCCTGGACACCCTTCTGGAATTGTCCAGCTGTCTCTTACTGCTATAGCCTCTATTAACATTGCCATCATTTGGGAGAGAGCTATTACTGACCTTCTGCTTCTGCAACTGTTTCTGCTGCTGCCAACCATTGATCTTTCAGCCCTGTATCTTTTGCAGCTGTCAATGCAGCTGTTCAATTTGTCCCTTTTACCACTTGGCCTGTCAGTTAGTAAGATTTCTCCTTTAAGGCCATGGTTTTCATGGCCCCTCACCTGCTGCTACAGTCAGAACTGCATGATTCTATGCTCTGTTTCTGCCAATTATGGGAACCATGAAGGGCTTCACTGTGCTCCCCTCCAATCAGTGGAGCCCCACAGTCCCTTCACTAGCTCCAGCAAATCACTGGAGTTGTGCAGGGCTGGCTCTGCTCCTGCCAATATCCTCAAGACAGCTGGCCACCACCTTGCTTCAGCAGATTAGCAAAATGACTGCTTTTTTTTCCCCTTCCACTCTGCTGTCTTCATTGCTGCTCCATTGCCTTCACATCTTTCTTTGGGTTACCAGTCTAACCCATACTACTAAAATTAGGCAATTTGATAGAAGCATTTTATTGGACCTAATATTGCAACACCAGGTATAGCAGCAGAGGAAGGTGTTCTCCAGCTCACTCACCAACTGAGCTGAACAGCCTTCTTATATAGCCACAAAGGGGGTGTTTGCACCAATCAAATCAAACCTGTCATACCAACAAAAGTCTGTGTACACCAATCACAGCATTTTTCCTTCTGCACTAGTCACAGAAGTACTTAGGTAGGCCACCGGGGGAAGTGTTTCCACTCTGGCCTGAATGGAAATGGTTACAGAGTCATCTACAGTTCATTGCAGCTTCCACTGGCACCAAAAGAGTCTAGTACAAACTGCAAACTGAAAAAATCATGGCTACACCTGTACCTTCAGGAGCTGGAGTTTTGCTGTAGCAGCAATTGTTACATGGTTTCTTCAAGGTATCTATGAAGTGTTTAAAACCACTGGTTCTGGGATAAGAGTGGTTCAGATGTCTGATTAGCTGACAGTCCTTTACTCAAGGCAGCCTTTACTCAAGGGTTGCAAGGGAGAGTTCAACAGTTGCCAATTACTGGGTCAAATCACCCTATCTCTCAATATCTATGGTTATTTTCAGGAGAATAAACATTCAAAGGAGTGCATACAGAAAGGAAAACTTACTATTAACAATCAGTATTAAGGTTAACAGTGTTTATCAGTGCTTTTAATAATGCTTACTACCTGCCCAGTGCCCCAGGGAGAGGCAGGCTCTCCTGATCTGTCATAATACTACCTAATACAGAATGGTATAGATAGGAATGGAGAACTAAAGTATGACTTATCAGCAGCAGGAAATGTGATGGGGAGAGAGAAGCACAACTGGATGTGTTATTCACATGAATAAGGTATGTTGGCTCCACTGCAACTTAACTTGTGAGGAAGAATAGGGGCAGAAGCTAGGATCCTACCTGTGAGTGTGTACATATTTCTCAGGACCAGTAGATTCTTGTGTGTAGGGCCCAAAGGAGCACAAGGAATTCCATCCTAATTTGAGTCACTCTCTAAGGAAGTCTAACACTGGCAGGTAGAAAATGCTGTCATTAGGAACAGGATCCTTGACAGTAATTATGGCAATTGAGAATGAGTTTTGGCCTCTCAGAGAGGAAGCCAACAAATATTTCAAGGCTATAGTTAAGAATAAGTCTGGAAGAAAACTGAAGAACCCAAACTTCAATTGTACAACTTTGACTAATGTGCTAGAAATAGGCAAAAGCTGTGAGTCTATGTGTATTTGAGTGCAAAAGGCAGCAAGAATATTTCCAGGCTTTGTTGGTTGGTGAGTATAGGGCTATGAATATACTCACACAATTTAGAATTCAGTATGGCTAAGAATATAGGATAGAAGAAGGACGTGGCAATCCACTCCTAAGGCAATAAGAAAACAATCAGCCATTGAAAACCCTATGAGGGTCTCTATGAGTCAGACAGGGCTCCATGGAATGTAACAACAACAACAATATGCATATAGGTAGCAAATTTCATAGAATATAGGCACTGCCCAAGAAATTATAACAAATTTGCAGGGAATTTTAATGTGCCCTAGTGCTGTAAGATACATACATATATAAGTGTATGTATCTACATATATATATGTGTATGTATATACATACATATACATATAGGTATATAAAATGTCATATACATATAATAATAATAGTTGTGTCTGCATGGGCACCATCAAGAAGAAAAAGGGGCAACATTTTTTAAACTATTTATAATATTTCTCCATTATATTTGGAATGTAGTCTTGGATTTCAAAGGAAGTCTTCACCATTTGCCCATAGTCTACCTAATTTTGACTCAGGGAAATGTTTAGCTTTAGAGAAATTGTTTACGTATTGCCAATTAAGAAATTAATCAGATGACCACTGATGTTTCACTTCTAACTGCCCTGCTATACAGAGAAGTCGTCAATGCTACAAGTTGTGAGGTTTTTGGGCAAATCATCAGAATATTTCCCTGTGAGTCAATATGCTTAGGTCATCATTCAAATTTTTATTTTAAATATTGTGATTTTCTGTTTATAAATCCACACTTTATTTTAATTTTCATTTTTTAAATTTTTGCAGTTCAGAGGGGTTCATCCCAGGGCTTCATGCATACTTTACAAGCACTCTACCACTGACCTGTATCCCCAGCCCATTTTTTGCTTTTTATTTTCAGACAGGGACTAAGTTTGCAGTCTGCTTCTGGTCTTGAATTTGTGATATTCCTGCCTCTGCCTCTTGAGTGCACCACCACAACTGGTTAATCCACACTTTTACTGCAACATATTATAGTAGGGGCACTGCTGTATGAAGAAAGGTCTTTGGGTTCAGTTGAATCTACGTGGATCACAGCATTATTACTTATTAACAGAAAAAACCTGGGCAAGTCTTTAACTTATCTAAGTTGGAGGTATATCTACCTCAAGGTTTGTTTTGAAAAATTAATGAGACACTATGCAGATAGCACCTGACATTTATTAGACAAAAATGTCAGTTCCTCTTCTTATTTAATACTGTTTCTGATTATTAAGCTGTCTCAGATGACTACATTTATTATTCAAAATGCAAAATCATTGTCAGAATATCTCAAATACCTGGAATTTAGATATATATGTTCTCACATGGAATGATTCATGTGGGAAAATTCACATGGACAATCACATTGATAAATTGTACATTGAATATATTGAATGAGTGTAGCTTACCATCAACAGCACATTGTAGATCATTAATAAATGCTCATTTATATTAAGGGCAGAAATAATATCCATAGGGAGAGTTAGCTAAACACCAATTAAACACACTTTATGTATTCTATGTTGTATATCTGCAATATTTAGACCAAGGCCCTGAGTCTCACGAAGATTCATTCACATGTAATTTGCAGCTTTACAGATCTGAAGTCCTTTTACAGGAATAGTATAATTTAGTTCTACAGATCATATAGTACATTTCAATTAAAAACACGAAAGCACTAATAATACTTGCTCTGTTTTTAGACAGCTTTGACATGACTCTTCAACTTGCTGTGTAATATTTAGCAAGTTACTTGACCACTGTGTTTTGTCTTCCTAATATGTAAAATGGGCATTGTAACTGATAAGATCTATCTCACTGGGCTATTGTGAAGATTTATTGAGATACTATAATTAAAATGCTGGTACATTGGAATCACTAAATAGGTACTATCATTATTTTTTACAGCTTTTTCTACACAGAATTAATGGAGACTCATGACAAGTAACATATGCATGACAGAACAAAAAGGACATGAAAGAAAAAAAAACCTGGGAATCCTATAGCAAAAGGTGGTCATTGAAGAAGGGTCTTCCATTTCACCTTGAGGACGCTCTTTCTCAAGCCAATCCAGACATAAGTCCCTTGGTTCCAAGTCCCCAAGTCAAAATTCTTCATTTATTCCTTATCACCTGTGTAAATTATTCACCCTTGCATCCATTCAAGGCTCTTTATGGGTGGCTCCTGCCCACCTTGCTGACAGTACTCACCCTTCATTTCTAGAAGTGAAACATGACAGATGTCCAATCCTTTTTTGTGTGTGTGTGTGCTTGTATGTGCATAAAATACAAGGTTTCTGCTCTACTTCATGTCTTTATATATCGCTCATTCTCTACCTGGAATGCTTTTCTTTTCTTTTTTCATCTCTTTGAGTGACCAGGTGGTATGACAAAGGCTTAAGAATGGAGTTTGGACTCATTGAAAGAATATCTCTAAGAAAGGACAACATCTTCCTTAAAGGCAGTAGAGACTCCTGGGTAAGCCAGTGGACTCCACAGAGTGGGAAGTGAAACTGTTCAGAGGACCTCCACCTAGGATGAAAGCAGTCCATACAGAGAAGCTCCCGGTACTTGAAACCATAAATACAGACAGGAATTTGGAGGTGAGCGGAAAAACCAGGATTTGTCACCTGCAAACTCCAATCTCTAAATTAAGGCTGAATGTTGATTTATGCTAATGATACTTGCAATATAATTCTCTGTAAGAGCATCTGTACGATATTTCAGATATTCCCAGGGGTGTTTAGAGAGAAAGAGCAAGGCAAACAGACAATATTGTGCAAAATTAATTAAACAGACTTTAATATAAGGAGGGTCTACATTGGAAAATACATGTTTTGTATATATCTTATTCTTCCCACTCAACTGTGGTGTTTAGGTTTGCCTAGAATTCTGATGTTAAAAGAAAATTTAGGGAAGAGAAACATGTGATCTTATGCTAATACAGAAAATATTGTCATAAGGCTTAAGGGCAGGATTACATTTGCCTTTCTGTGGGGTTCTATAAAAGCCCTTCTACAGATTGACATAGTCACTGAAATAAAACATGATTTATACAAAATATGTAAAAATTTATAAATATTAAATTTAATATTTTAAATATTTGAATTATTTCATATAATTTCAATGCAGCATCAAAATAGTCATTTTTGATAATGTCATAAACAAATTCACCACTCTATACAAAAGCTAGGAAATTGACATGATGTTTCCCTTCAACTCTAAACACCATACCTCTCTAACAATCTCTTTAGACAACCAACATTATAGATTCCACATTTATTCCTCCCCTTTATATTATATTTATACTAGTCCTATTGCATATATAGCCTGCAGCCATACCACTGTGGCATCTGATCCCATCAGATCTTGGAAGCTAAGCAGGGTTGGGCCTGGTTGGTACTCAGATGGGAGACCTTCTAGGGACACCAGGTCCAGTAGGCTTGGGAGAAGGACTGAGCAACCCACTCCCAGAAACCAATCAGCCATTGAAAACTCTACAAATAGCAGAGAAGCAGTAACAATACTCTTTTGCCTGTGGTACATAGGGTCGCTATGAGTTGGACATGACTTGAAGGCACCCAACAACAACAATTACATATATAAGCATTCATATAAAAAGGTACATATGTGTATATGATTTTTAACTGTAAAAGGCTAATTATTTTGTTTGTAATCATTTAGATTTTTTTCAGTTAATGTTTCATTATAGGTAATGACACGTTTCTACCTGCTTTTAGTTTATTTCAACCTTATCTTCTTTTCTTTACTTTTATGTAATCATCTTTTCCCTTTGTTCTCATTATTTTTATGACAAATTCCTCAGCACACATTCATTAAGTTATCATCTTCACACTTCTGACATGTTGGTATTATCATTCTAGACTTTGGATTTTGTATTGTTCATATATGCTTTCTTTTTTTTCCTTTGATCTCTGCAATATTTAAAATAAGTTTTTAACAGTAAATAATGCCACTTTTTAAGCACCATATATTTCTTGTAATACTTCCTATGATTAATCTATTTTATGGTCTAAATCTTCCACCTACTTCTCTTAGTGTGGGTTTTTGGCAACATTTCAGAGGCTTTCTATGATTAAAAAAATTCCATGTCCTCACATTTAAACAAAAATTATCTGGATATGAAATTCTATGCCCTACATTCTTTTACTACTCTGAAGACAACATTCCACTGTTTTCTTGAACCCAGTGTTACAGTTTAAATATCTGATGTTAGTCTGATTCAGGTTTCTTTGACATCATATATTTCCTTCTATTCATTCTTCTTTCATTCAATTAACATGTACTAAATGTCTGCTATTTCCTACATCCGTACCTCCTTAGCATCCAATTTCATCAGATCTCTGAAGCTAAGCAGGGTCAGGCTTAGTTAGACCTTGGATGGGAGCCCTCTTGGGAATACTGGCTGCTGTAGGCTTGGGAGAAGGGCCAGTTAGCCATTGAAACCCCTATGAATAGCAGAGAAGCACTGACATAGTGCTGGGCATGGCACAGTATTGGGTAGTGTTTCATCTGCTGTATACAGGGGTGCTATGAGTGAGACCTGATTCAACAGTACCAACAAATGTATGCTATATGCAATACACTCAGACACTAGGGTACAAAAGTCCCTGAGAGAGGAATATCTCTAAATTCTTAGAGGGTGAACCTTAGAGGAATGCATTTCACACATACAAATAAATGTTTCAGAGGCTGATTAAAGGAAGCAATTTCCTCTCTTCCATTCTCTTGAAGATTAAGTGCTTAGATTCTCTACTTCCACTCATTTTCTTCACCTGATTTGCTACTTCCAGCTCCAGGTTCCTCTGTAATGTAATAATCCTCAGCTGAAGTGCTTGAAAATTTACTTGGCTTACCTAGACTAGATTCAGTTTTCTCACAGATTAACTTTTCTCACAAATATTATAAAGTAAATTCACATGCAGGTTAGTTTTATATAAGGAGAATTCACAAGGAGAAAGGTAGGGGACAGAGTGCTGGGTGCAACTTCAAGTCCCTGAATTAAGAAATGTAGAGAAGGCACAATCCTGTTATTCTTCATAATGCTAACTTCCTCTTCTAAGCAAATAAAATTAGACTTGTGGCTGAAAAGAAGCTATGTGCAACTTAGGGGAAATTATGTAGCAGAAGGAAATGGAATGAACACAAGATAAATATTCAAAATATACTCTTGCTCTGGAAGCTCAAATGTAGCAAATCTTCAATGAAATGTGTTTCTTTCCAAAAAACTGGGACATGATCATAGACAAGTATAACATATCTTTCTAGGTAACTACAGGAAGGCTTAGCCATGGATTCAGAGAAGGCAAAAGAAAATGGACTCAGGAAGACAAGGATGAGGATAGTTTGAATTTATTAGAAAAACCTGCTTATCCTTGGAGACTGTGTGGACTTTACTTTTAATGAAATAACAGATCTCAATATATATGTTCTTATAGAACATCATTAATAAAATACTACAGTTCTGGGCCTTCTGAGAAGTCAAACATGATAGCAGGAGATAATTGCCTTTGAGAAGAATATCAACAAGCATGAAGTGTCTTTTTTTCCAAATAAGTTAGACTTTAATATTAGAAACCTTGCACATAACACAGTGTCACTGACTGTCTGAGGATCACCTGTTGGCAAAATTTGATGAGATACAGTGTTTCTCTCTTTTAAAGGGAAAGGATGCACAATATTTTTACAGAGATCAAGGGCTGTGCAAGTTGATCCTGCTGAAACTAGCCATGCACATTACAAAGACCAGTTTTCTAGCTGGTACCTAAGTCACTGAGAAAAGGGAACTTGTGTATGTGTGGGTGTATTTATATTTACCTAAACCTGCACAGACCCTTTACTTGCTCCTAGTTATTGAAAATCCTAACAATAACAGCTATTGAAAATAAGTATTTAAAATAGTTATGAAGTGAGATGATACAAATATACAATCTAATGAATGATTCTAAAGATGGACACTTTTATTGATCAATGTGATTTCAGTAAGAGATGGCAGTATGTAAATCTGAAAAAAAAATGCCAAAAATCTTCAACTAATGGAAAGTAAACACTTTGTCTTTGTGAATGATCTTAGTCACCTCAATTGACAGAACAATGTTTTATGTAATATCTGAGAATTTCTGTTACATATTTTTCAAACTGGGACTCCTAATTTGAACATAAACTATGCTCACCAGGTGTGGTGGCACATGCCTGTAATCCCAGCACTTGGAGGGTGAGGCTGGAAGATTTTGTGTTTGAGGCCTGGCTGGGCTACATAATGAGACTCTGCCTTAAAACACAAACAAAACAAGCAGACAAAAAACTCAACAAAAGCAAAATAAGCAATAACAACAACACAACAAACTATGATAGGTTTTTTGTAAGACAGGTAGGGATTTCTTGGAATAATTCACGAGCATGAATATGTTAAAAAATCACCAACAAAATAATTTGATTTCCATAAAGTTAAAAATATGAAGTTGCTCTATTTTATACATGGAAATAAGGTTATTAAGCAAGTTTTGAGTCTACAGAGTATTTAAATTTTTTAAAATTAAGTATTGACTATATAGTAACATTGCTTGTAAACACTGTTTTATGTTAAGGATGGAGAATCACAATATGATGAGCACTGTGTACCTAACAACAACAACAACAGTGTAACTGACATCAACTTTAGGCAATAGAATATGACCATCACCTTTAGGGTCCTCATAAGTCTGTCACTGATATTGACTATTCCTCCTTTCCCCAAAGCTACCACAAAATATTTAGAGTTCTATCATTCTCTCAGTACTCTATAATTTTGCCACTTTGTTTAATATTCTCAAATATGATATCCTACTTGGCATATATTTAAAGTTTATATAACTAGCTTTGTGCAGTGACGGTATTGTGGTCAACAAGGTTTATCTGAGGTGAAATTACTGCTAAAGTTTGTGTGACTCAATTGTCTTTTTCTCTGAGTGTTGTGTTGCTTTGTGCAGCTGTAGTGTATTCATTCTCATGGATACACAGTACCTTATAATGTACATATGCCACACTTTTCTCCCTCTATTCAAGTGATGATGGACATCTGTGATCTTACCATTATTTTGCTATTATGCATCACTGCTCTTAACATTCATGACTGTGTCTCCCAGTTCAGGAATCCTGAGACACACAAGCAAGAATTTCCCTGATATTTGTAGCTAGGACTGAGATTGCTGAGCTGTAGGGGATGAATATGTTCAACTTCACTGATATGCTAATTTGTTTCCTAAATCTGTTTTTTTTTGAACCATAGATTTTAAAACATTTTGTTTATTCTACATATTTGCCAAAACTTCTAATTTTTGCCAATCCTGTATCTTGCTCTTCATTTTAATGTCTATCTCTGTGGCTAATGAGATTGATATACATGATTCCTTATCTGTGACAAGCTTATTTAAGGTATTTCCTTGTGCATTTGTGATTTTTACTCCACATTTATATTCCTTGAAGGCTACTTACAAGAATAATTTGATGATGCCTGGGAAAAAGGTGGATTCAACCAGATGTAATTCACATTTTCTCCTCCCATGCATTTAAAAGTTTTACCAAACTGTTACAACTTTAAATGTTTGGCTTTCAATCCCTGAAGTAGAATAAATTCAGGATGCAAACCATACATAAGGGCCTGCTTGTGGTTACTAACATTCTTGAGGACTTTTTTTTTCATTCCTTCAATGTCAAGGTTCAAGGAAGGCAATTATTTTTGCTGTTCCCTCAAGTGTAGACAGTGTATTTAAAATTTCTCTTAAAAACATGGGTATAGCCCTTCATATCCTCAGATTCCTTTATATTCTCATCTCAGACAGCCTTAGGTGATTTTTATCTAAAGTGGTTATGTTACTCCAATGATAAAAAATTGAGTCAAAAATAAGCTATTCTTTATATTTATGAAGTTATATATTATACATGCCATTCACTAATATATCTAAGAAGAGGTATATCGTAAAGACAACATAATCAGATTATTTTGTCTCTAATTAATTTTGCTTTCTAGTTTCAGAGATTTCTAATAATGGATTGAAAGCTAGACATTAGTTCTTCCTGTTAGACATTCTTAACTCTCCTGACCTATCTGGGTTAAATCCCCTTCTCAAACAAAGGTTTGAGTATTATGCTTTCCATAGAGATATGATAAGCATGGCACAAAGGCATCATTCTCATTTATCCAGGGACTCTAGACAATAACATGACAAATTTTCTACCCCATATCCTAGAGGATTCCATAATCATCTCTCAGTGCTGCATCACTCAGCAGGGAGCCTAGTTATCTTTGTAGAAAACGAGCAAGTTGAGCATCTCAGGTTCCCACAGTGAAAAAGAAAACCTCTCCTTTCATAAATGCATACAGAACTTTGCAGCTGGAAAATTCAATAAATTATTTTAATTCAACAGAATCTAAGGTTTCATTGCACAATTAAATAATGTTTCTTTTTTAAACTATATATGGAAGGTGCTATAAATTTGTGATCTGGGAGAAAATAAACATTAATCTAGCCCTGGCACCATGTTCCACGTTCCATACTTCCTTTTCCTCTCTCCTGATGTCAGGGTTTGGACCAGCGCTAAATCTCCCTGAGTTAATTTCAGTGACACTAGAAAAAATAATTTTTTGGTTGTCTGGAAGAACAAATGTGTTTGTATCTGTAATGTGTAACATGTTTTCTACCTTTATTAGTGTCAGACTCAGTTTTTATAATCATTATACCAATACTATTTACCATTATACCATAATATTTACCAATTTTTCCCAATATCTACTACCTGCCAGATAATATGTGAGTTTTGGACACATTTTCTCTTATTGTTAAAACTCTTCATGATGGCCCAAACTGCCTGGCTACTAAGTGCATGTGCTCTGTTCTACCTCAGGTCACTGAGTCCATATTTTCTGCCTTATATTCTATCATGCTGTCACACATGGTGAATAAATAGCCTCCCTATTGTTCAAATCCAGCAGGTGACTGCAAAATTAAACTATTTCAGACAAGTGGATTTAGAATTATTTGGCAAATAACAAAAGAAGAACCTTTTACTGTGAAATCTTAATTCACATCCATGCATAATGGGTGTTTTTACCCTGAAGCCTTCTATTATTTAATAATTATCTACTTAAATCACTTTATGTATCAATTTATCAAGTCTGGAATAAAGTGGAGTAACAAGTATTTTTAGCTTTGGTGTTTATGAACAGCTTCCATTGCTCTCCTGCTATTAAAATGTTGATATATGTGTACAGAATAGAAACAAGTTTGCTTTGAATGCTATATAAATGTAAAAAGAAACACACACACACACACACAACTATCATAATGCCATTTATGGTCACAACCCTGGCTGTGATATATACATAAATTTCTGTTTTCTCAACCTTCCTGTGTTCCAGTTTTCTCCCTGTAAAATGCAAACAATACACATTTGACTTCTCTCAGGTAGAAAACTATTTAATGAAGACATGAATGCAAAGCAATTTGATTTCTTCAGAGCTAAGAGTTTTACAAACAAAAGCCATTATCGTGATGTTCCTGTTATTCAGTTGTGCCATAAAACCTCCCAAATGCAGCCAGAGTAAAAGAAAAAAAATAATCCAACCTAGTACATCACTGAAAAAGCTTTTTTCTTCTTTGCTCTTGTATCTTAGCAGCAGTAGTTTCAAAAAAATGTTTGATGTACTTGACAAGTCAGAGAGAACTATTGTTAGACGTAAAAGTAATCTATATGCTGGTACTGATGCAACAATATATATTGCCCAAATGTGCAAAGTCACTTAAACATAGATGCAGATAATTATGAGAATAATTCTAATTCATCTTTAGTTTGCTTGCTTATTGACCCATTATTTTAGATCTAGTTTTATTTTTAAATCAATTTTATGGTTGTATAATTTATGTATAATATCATTCATACAAGTTAACAGTAAAATGCAACGAACTGATAAATTTATAAATCCAAATAATAATCACCATACTGATCAAGATATAGGATATTTTAATCTCACCAGAAAGTTTCCTCTTGCTTCACTGCATAAAATCAGTTTTAACTCATTGGAAATTAAATCTTGGACTTAAATAGGTGTTATTATCTTAGATTCAAAATTTCTGTGCTTAAGTTCTTTACTGGAGAGATGGGAAAATCATGTTACTCTACTATTTATGAATTATCTCTTGCTTAAGTCTTTTTTCTTATTATTTTCTCTCATTGCACTCTAGTTTTTCTCTTTAAGCTTCTTATCACAATTTATATTTAGGTATTTATGTATATGTGTGTGTTTATTTAATAACTAGCTCATTCACTAATCTTGAGACCATCCTGAATTAATAAGCATTTCTTTTCTTTTGCCAATATGTTCTTGGTTAATGCCTGACACTCCCTTGGTACATAGAGGTACTTGGTAATTATTATTTTGTGTGTGTGTGTGTGGTACTGGAGGTTGAACCCAGGGCCTTGCATTTGCATGCTTTGCAAGTGCTATACCACTAAGCTACAGCCCCAGCCCATTTATTTTTTTACTTTTTGACACAGGGTCTAGCTAAATTATACAGACATCTCTGGTCTCGAACTTGCAATCCCTCCTGCCTCTGCCTCCCAAGTCACTGGGATTACAGGCATGTGCCACCATGCCCATCTGGTAATTATTTTTTGATTATGCCAAAAATGAATATCTAATTCATTTCTTCAACATAATTAAGCACCTACTCTAGGAAGATGGACTGCATTGTACAGGAATCTAAGGATGAAAAATAATTCTTAATTGGAAGACCCTATTTTATGTTAAATCCATAATTATGTGCCTATAAATTACCTTTCATATTATCATCTTTAGTCTGTTACAATGTTTTCTCTTTTAATTAGACTCTGCTTGGCAATATGTATGAGAGAAGAAGTCAGGGAGGAATACTCTTCAAGAAAAGTCATGCTGTAGATTCAACACACTAACATTGGCTTTGTAGTCAAATACTTCTGCGTCCTGTCTCTGCTATTCACTAGCTGTTTGCCCACACGAGTCATGTAACTTTCCTGAACATTAGTACAGCAGAAATAATAATAATGTTAACCTCAAATTGATGATGAAGGTTAAAACAGAACAGATGTATTGGGCAAGATATGAAAGGAGGGCACAGGGAATATCATGCCTTCTGACAAACAACCTTCCAACACCTGGATATCTGTGTTTATCAAATCTTGTTTCTGGTCCCAGTTCTTTCTCCCCATTATGGAGGTCAGTTGATGGGGCTAAAAGTTCCTCATCTCTGTCATTTGATCATTCTGATGACTACATCCTGAGGCCATGTAGGAACTACCTTAAGGTACCTCAGGAACATAATGTCAAGGGTGTTCTAAAGAGGCTTATTATGAATAACAACAGATGTCTCAAGAAATCAAGAAATGCCAGGCTTCAGTAGCTGTTTGCAAGGAATTGGTGACAAAGACCAGAAATATTTCCTGTTATATCACAGTAGCTTAACAGGCTACCATTTTTCTCCACTCTAGTTGTGGGAAATATGCCATTCCCAAAGATAAGATTGCAAATGGTGTTAGGGAAAGAATATATCCTTAGGAACAATCATAGTTCTTATGACAACCTTGTCAGAGAGATATTTGACTGGTGAGTCTCTCAGAAAAAGTCTGTTAGAAATTACATTAAAATATTACCTTAAATATGGGGCCGGGATTTAGCTCAGTTGGTAGAGCCCTGCTCTGCAGTCTCTGAGGCCCCACGTTCGATTCCCAGCACCGCAAAAATGGGAGAAGGACATGGCAACCCATTCCCAAGGCAATCCCGAAACAATCTGCCATTGAAAACCCTATGAGGATCGCTATGAGTCAGATACAACTCGATGGCACCTAACAACAACAACAACATTAAATAGATCTTATCTATTTAGATATCTAATAGATATCTTAAATAGATAACAAGGATGTGAGTTAATATTTTAATGGAAGAAAATTTACTCAAATATTTACTTTGTTTTGATGAGCACTTCTTGTATTTGTCTTGCAGCTACTATGTAGGAACTACCCTTCTATGTCTGGGGACACAGCAGTGAAGAAAGCACAGACGTGGTCCTCATGGAGCTCAAATTCTAAAATATAGGATAAGAAGACCAATGTTTGGCAAGCATAATTTCTACTGTCTCATAAAGTCCCTAAAGTAACCTTGGAGTTTGGCAGGGAAGTGTATATTATTCCCTTTCCATAGATTAAAACATGAGGCTGATAGGTGGTTACTAAGCTAACAAACTGAACTATAGAGCCATCACTGAATCCTGTATTATTGTCTGGTTAGAGATCTGACGTTTTGCTGCTTGGCAAATCAATGAAAACTGCACATTTGATCTTTATGGCAGGAGAAGTGGTAGCCATATTAACAGCAATATAGTGAATTGCAAAGCACGTCCAAACATTTACCCTTAAGATGGGAGGGGGATGAGATTGGTAGCAAAAGATAGCTAGCTAACTATAGATTAGAATGCAAGGCAAGTCCAATTGTGAGATGCTGACACCAGGCCTGTCTGCCACAGTGAAGAGTGTCCCCTGTTCCTCTTTCCCCTATGTCCTGTTAATTTTCTCTTTTCCTCTACATCTTCCTTGTTCCCTAATTTTCTTCCTCTCATCTTTTCTTCATACATAAAAGGCAGTCATACCTAAATCAGAGCCTTCTTGAAAGAAGGTATTTCCTTAGTTAAGATGATAGGGAGATAGTAGATAGCAGATTAATCTTTCCTCCCTTGATGTCTTTTGTTTTCTAAATCTCTCAGAAGATTCATGGCAGTAGAGAGAGAATACCAAGAAAGAAAAAAAAAATAGTATTGAGCTGTACCTAGATCTCCTTTTTATTACCCACTACTATACACATACATTCTTATTAAAAAGGAAAGTCCTTGGTGAAGGAAATAATCCCTTTCATTTTCCAAATGAGAACAGTGTAGCTAACAGAAAGAATAGAATTAACAATAGAATTCCCAGCTGAAACCCGTTGGCATTTGCTCCTTTAGTGAAATGAACACAAGTGGAGAGCATATTAATTTCATTACAAGAAAGAAGAACTAAACTTGCCCTATCTTTTTGCATTTAACTCCAACTTGGCATAAGGCCTTTGCTATCTTATTCATTAGATTACCAAAGCTCAAACAACTACTGATCTTGGCACTTGAGAATAGAACTTAGACATTCTTATTAAAGCAGAATCCTTGACATAGAGTATAATATTAACATATACTTCATAAGGTTCTGGTAGGAAGTCATTCCCAGTCCACCACCAAAACTGGTAGCTGTCCTTACATGAAACAGATAAAACCCTTTCATTCCATTGCTTGAAGTAATTTTATGATAATAAAGTAAGAGGTCAATTATTTGCTTATAAAAAAAAAAGAGATAACAAAAGTCAACTATGCAAATAATTTATTAATGAAAACTTTCATCAGTTAAAGTCAGTTAGAGGTATGCTGGAAAATGTCATTTTGTTAACTGTGATATTAGTCACCCAAACCCTGGCATTCTCTCATTTTCTCCCTTTTTCAATGCTAATGTATAAGAAATTAAGAGAAAGAATATATAGTCATTGTCAAGAAATCATAAATTGTTGTGCAAAGTATATTTCAAAGGCTATGACCCTCAAACAAAGATATGGAAGAAAGTCCTAAAGTAGAAGCAAAACAAAATTCAGGTCCTTGCTGCTCAAAATGGGAAGCCTCACCTGCTAAGTGTACCTCAGTATGGCAGAAGACATGGTAAGTTAATGGGCAAAGCTGGCATATGCTCTGGTATGTAGATTTTATTCAATTTTATGTAATTTAAGGTATTATTTAAATGTGAACAAACATTATTGAATACATGTATATGTATTTGTATATAGTGTAACATTGAATGTAAATTTTTCATCATTTCTTGAGATAAAAATTAGCACTCAGAAGAGTTTGACAATGTCAGCTGTTCCCTCTGCCTATTGCCTAGATCTCTGCAGGTAAAGTTTACATTGGTCTAGCATTAGTGATTTTTTTGGGGGGGGAGGAGTACTTATTGAGTTTGATTATTAGTAGTTATAGACATTTCAGTAGGTAAACTTTTCCTCCTTGCATGTAAAAAATTAACATTAGACCTCAAAACCTACTCTATATTTAGTTTAGTACAGCCAGAAATGTGAGTCATAGCAAATTTCTATCCCTTTGTCACAGGTTAAAAATTGGAGTGTCCAATGGTGAGGGGAGACTAGGGAATGAGTCAGTTAATAACTGCTATGGTGTGTATGCAGTTTGTCCCCTAATGTCTCGTGTGCTGGAAACTTGGTTCCCAGGTTAGTGGTGTTAGCAGATAGTGTGGAACCTTTTCAAGAGAGTGGATCAGGGTGGGTAATGTGATGTATACAAGTTACCAGGGTTCTTGACCTTAGATAGAAGGAATTAATGCTGATCACAAGGAAGGAATTCTTTGGAGAATGCATTGTAAAGATGCAAAACTATTCCTTCCCAGCTGTGTGACTTCCTATTTTAACAGGTGTTCTTTCCATCTTGCCTGTGTTCTCACCATGCTGCCTTTCACCATTAGGTAATGCATTCAGGTGGGCCCTTGACATTACCATGCTGTGTGGACTATCAGATATCAGCCAAATAAACTTTTCTTCTCTACAGACTACTCAGCCTCAGGTATTTCATTATAGCAAATGGAAACTGAATAACACAACTATTATAATTCACACTGAGCCCTGTTGTTGTTGTTGTTATTGTTAGGTGCCTGAAGTTGGTGTCTGATTCATAGCGACCCTACCTACAACAGGTGAAACACTATTGTTAGTGCTTCTCTGCTATTCACAGGGTTTATCAATGGCTGATTGTTTTTTGAGAGTGGGCTGCTGTGTCCTTCTCCCAAGCCTACAGCATGTGGTATTCCCAGGCAGTTTCACATCCAACTACTAACCAGGCCCGCCCCTGATTAGCTTCTGAGATTTAATGCCACAGTGGTATGGGTCCAGCTCGTAGCAACCCTCATGAGGTTTTCAATAGCTGATTGTTTCAGGAAGGCTTTGAGAGTGAATTGCTACATTGTTTTTCCACTTATTAGGTGCAGGGGATCAAACCCTGGTCTTCAGAGAGTGCAGAGCAGCACTATACCAACTGAGCTAAAGCCAGCCCTACATTTGAGTAGTCATGAATAAATCAAATGACCATCCATGCAACTATTGGGGAGAACAACATTTTAATCAGAACAGAAGAGCAAATGCTCTGAAATGGAAATGTGCTTGAGGTATTGAGAACTACCCAGTTGGCCAACTTCCTAGAGGGAAGGTAGTATAGAGACAAAGAATAGGAAGTGAAATCAGAGAGGAAAGGAGCTTGGTTAGACTGTACATTTGATGGAAAACCATACTGAGTTGCCATCTTAAAGCTGATTTTCCAAGTATTTTTATAATGTCACTGACATACCTAATCATAATAAGAAAATACACACACACACACACACACACACAGAGTTCTGTTTTTAACAATGCCCTGGGCACATTATCTTTATTTATAATTTGTCTTACAAAATCTGTCAATGTAGTAACTCATCAGTACCTCTTTCTTCACAACCCTAAACTTACTTTTCTAAGAATTATATCATTTGGCATGTTGTATTTGTAGTATTTATAACTCATACTAACACCTATAGAAGAGGTAGAAAAATTAGAATAGCATCTGTATCCTTCAAGATCTTCTTGGAAGGATTAGATATATAAAATCAAAATTAAAATCCATAAAATTCTGAATGCAATTGCAATGTGGAACCATTACTTAAACAATAACATAATATGTTCCATAAGTGAGATTTATCATTGACACTTACAAATATACCCTGTTGTTGTTAGGTGCCTTCAAGTCAGGTCTAACTCATAGCAACCCTCATAGGGTTTTCAAAGGCTGATTGTTTTGAGATTGCTTTGGAGTGGATTGCCACATCCTTCTCCCAGGTTTGCAGTGCTGAGGATTGAACTTGGGTCCTCACAGAATACAGAGTAATGCTCTATGAACTGGGCCAAAACCCAGCCCACATATACCCTATAGTGTAGTAATAAATATTTAATGAATGTCTACAGAATGGATTATGGTGACTTTTGTAATTGTTATACTTTGTATTTGTAGAAATATTATATTTGAAAATAAAGTTGAATAATTTCCAAGTCCTCCTAGCAATTTTAAAATAAACTTGAAAACCTTTTTATATTCATAGGAAAAAACATTTAATGTGAGAAGCAAATGCATTTTAATATGCATGCTATAATATTGATAGGTCCTTCAGAAACAGAATACACTAAGATCTCTGAAGTCTTTTTTTATTAGTAGTATTTTATTTATATGTTAGTGGAGGATAGAGTGGTATGTCAGTTGATACATCCACTAAGCAACTATCAGATCAGTATTGGTTACATTTCCATCTCCTGAAACATTTTATAGAACAAAATAAGCACAAAGCCTTTTGCCCCCCAAATAATATTAATTAATATGTAGTGACAGTCATATGTAGCCAGGTATTATACCTTGATATTTTCCTTTCCATTTTCTTATTTTTTTCTCATTTGTTCATGGAGTTGCTTCCTGTATTTTGTGTCTTTTTACTTCCTCTTTATCCCTCTAAGTTGTTTTCCTCCCCCTTCCCATCATCCACTCTCACCCACTAGCCCCCTCCCCCTCATACTGGGTCCATTTGTATTTTCCATTATTAGATCAGTATGATTATACATATATATGTGTGTGTGTGTGTGTACATATGTATACTGTTTTTTTTCTTTGAGATAGATTTAGTTCCTGCATATGAGTGAGAAGTAGTATTTCTCTCGTTGACTCTGGGTTATTTCACTTATGATGATATGCTCCATTTTCATCCATTTTGTTGCAAATGCCATAATTTCATTCTTCTTTACTGATGAATAATATTCCATTGTGTATATATACCACAGTTTGTTAATCCCATCCTCTGTTGATGGACATTTGGGTTGATTCCATACCCTTGCAATTCTAAAGAATGCCACATTAAATATGGAAGTGCAAGTGTCCTTGTGACATGACGACTTATCTTCCTTTGGGTATAGTCCTAGAAGTGGTATGGTTAGATTATATGGCAGTTCTATTTCTAGTTTTTTAAGGTATTTCCATACTGATTCCCATGGTAGCTGAACTAATTTACAGTCCCACCAGGAGTGTAAAAGTGGTCCTTTTTCTCTGCATCCTCGACAGTATTTGGTGTTATTTGTTATGTTAATCTTGGCCATTCTTACTGGAGTGAGATAGAATCTCAGTGTAGTTTCGATTTGTATTTCCCCAATGGCTAGGGCCATTGAGTATTTTTAAATATGTTTATTGGCCTTTTGTATTTCTTCTGTTGAGAATTATGTGTTCAGTTCCACTTATTTATTAGATTATTTTTACTTTGCTGTTTAATTTCTTAGGTTCTTTTTATATTCTAGAAATTAATCCTAAATCTTAAAGCAGCACTACATGGCTCTGATGCTTTCTAGCTGCTTGAACTTAGAAAGATTACTTAACTTCTTTGACCCTATATTCTTTACTACAAAATGGAAATATGATAGTTGTTTTGTTAGGTTATTCTGAATATTAGATATAAGATATGTAACTCCACCTGACTTTTTGCTTGACACCTAGTCAGCCTCAATAATTGGTTGCTGTTATTATTATTTCTTATGAGTATTTCAAGTGTATTTGCTTTGTGGTTCCCATAAAAGGTGTGATCTCATCAAACCCTGTGATCTTTGTACCCCTTCATAGCATGCAGTACTATAACATGTGTACTTCAGTTGTTATTGTTGTTAGGTGCCCTCAAGTTGGTATCCAACTCATAGCAACCCTCATAGGGTTTTCAATGGCTGTTTTGGGATTGCCTTGGGAGTGGATTGCCAGGCCCTTCTCCCATTTTTGTGGTGCTGGGAATTGAACTCCGGTCCTCAGAGACTGCAGTGTAGCACTCTACCAACTGAGCTAAATCCCAGCCCGTGTACTTCAGTAGGCATTAATAAATCCCACTTAAATTGAATGGCAAAAGTCATAAATTGAGAATGAAAGACCATTAATGCTGGAGTTAAATTTGCATGTTAAAAGAATGCTGCCATAATTGCCAGGTTGGGGGCTGCGACAGATACTATCAGTATTGTAGTTACCTACCAAGACTCAGCAAGAATTGAGTGGAGATTATTTACATGGCCCTTGTTTTATGGAAGTCAGACTATTTAATCTATGGAAGATCATAGGATTGACAACACATGCAGGGGCTGTGTTACCTAGAACTGTACATGGATTTAAAAGATTTTTAAAGAATAGGTTGGTTTTATTAGTTACAGAATTAACTGTAAGTAAATATCTAAATCTATTCATTTTACTTTTAAGCACAAGTTTGTTAGTCAGGTTTCTATCACTTTGATAAGTACCTGAAATCAATCAACTTAAAGATGAAAGGTTTCCTTTAGCTCATGATTTCAGAAGTTTCAGTTCATAGTAGCTTGGCCCTTTTCTTCTGAGCCTGTAGGAACACAGTACAGTACATCATGGCAGGAGGACATAGTGGAAGAAACATGTTCACCTCATGAATGCTAGAAAGTGGAGAGAGACAGGAAGGGGTCAAGGTCTCAATATCCTCTTAAAGAGCACACTCAGAAGGATCTAACTTTCTTCTACTAGGTCTCATTTCCTAAAGGTTCCATCACCTTCTAATACTGCCACAAGTTGGGGTCAAGTCTTTAACATGTGGGTCTGTGGAAGGACATTCAAGATCCAAACTATAACACACAAGTTTAGTAGAAATCCTTTGCTTAATCTGGTTGTAAATGAAATTTTCTATATGCATTTCCTTTCTTTGACTCTTTTCCATAAATCTTGGATAGATAACTTGACTTACGCCAAAAGCTGGGTTAGCTAAAATGTGAAATTAAGGAATTTGTTAGTAGGCATTAAAATCTATTCAGGAAATAGTTGACTAACAATAGTAAGAAGAAAAAGAAGTCTTTTAAATATGCAGTTGGAGCCAACAGACTATTATAAAAACTTGAAGCATGCTGAGAAGTAGAAATACATATTCGATCAACAGTAACTCTTTTAGAGCAGGTAAGGAAGTTAATGAGCACCAGATGGAGAGAGAAGACCAAAGAAAGATGTACTTTACATAATTCCATATTCTAACAACTTAGGTGTTTCTTCATATTTTTGTTCATTTAGGAAACTTCAGTTTTGATGGGTGGCGCAAAAATGGTATCTAGGAGACTGGTTAAGTAACTCAAGGCCTGTCTCTTTCAGTGTTCTGATGATTGGATCGTGACGATTTTACTTGTAACGTTCCTCTCCCTCTAAATTCAAATTCCTTAAGGGACAAAATTCATGGAGACTCTAATTCCACTCAGTTCTTTCAGTCATGGCCTAGGAGTTAAGGTAGCAAATAGAGATATTCTTATCTTTTTGAAAAAAAGAAAAGGTGTGGAGGGAATATTATTCAAAGGCACTTTCTTGAGCTTTGGAGAACTTGACATATATTCACTTCCTTCAATGTCAACATGATTAAGATGTTCAGGTATCCTCTGCTGAAGGAACTTTTCTAATACTAGACACAAAATAGTGAGTAACTGTGCATTCTTATGCAGATATGAGTAGCCCAAGAAGATGGGCACATAGGTAAACCATTCTTTCTCCTGGAGATTTAGGTAAAGGACAGCAAAAGCCTGAGATGTCTGCATAACCTTTGACCAAAGTGAAATTCTAAAACTATTATGTTGCTGCTGTTAAGTGCCATCAGGTTTGGTGGGTCTGACTCATTGTGACCCTATGTACAACAGAACATGAAGCAGTGTATCTGACAGTGCTTCCCTCCTATCCATAGGATTTTCAATGGCTGATTACCTCAGGAATGGGCTGCTGGGTACTTCTCCCATTTTTGTTGTACTAAAGATCAAACCCAGGGCCTTAGAACATGGAGCAAGCACTCTATCGATTGAGCTGAATCCCAGCCCCAGAAATTTATTATAGAGAAATAATAAATATGTGCACTTTTTAAAAATCACAGCATTGATTAGGAAAGTGAAAAACTTGCCAGGTTCCACACAAGGCACAAAGATCCCAAGTTCAAGGCCAGTAGAAGCTTATGCAATTTGGGGAGACCCTGTCTCAAAATTTAAGAAAAAAGTAAAAAGGGGCTGGGGATACAGCTCAGTAGTAGAGTATTTGCCTAGCATGTGTGAAGTCCTGGATTCAACTCCCAGTGAAGAAAAGAAAAAGTAATGAACTGGAAGATTTGTAAATATCAACAGTGGTGGGCAGACTGGTTGAATAAATTATGACTGACTTATGGACTTACATTTTGAAATATTATGCACTCAATAGAAGAAAAAGTTATTAAAAACAACTATATATAGAAAGGAATATGCAGTTAAAAATAATTATATCTCAAAAATATGTAAAATAATCTGTATATATTAATCAAAACAAAATTTTGTAGAATGTTTAAGGAAATAGGCATGTCAACAAGCCTGATTTGATAATCACAGTGCATATATGAAATGCATTATCATTCTGTACCCTGTTAATATGTACAATCAAAATACTTAATAGAAAAGAAAGGGATAACGTGATTAGAAAAGCTCATTAAAGAAGAAATACAGGAAAGAAAGTATTAATAAAATGTCCACACTAATGAAAGAAATGCTTATTTAAAACTTGACATTATAAAATTTTTCACCAAATGTAGAGTATGAAATATTCCAGGTTTTATACTTCCTGTGATGGTCTGGGAAGGTTTCTAAGTGAAGCTGGCACAGAGTATTAGGAAGGCAGAGGGGGAATTATGTTAATTATTATGTTAAATTATGGAATTTGGTTTAAAGATGCTTATAAGGTCCAGTGGTCCATTTTCAGAATTCTATGATTCTACTTTAGATATATTTTCTGTGAGAAAAAAATTTAAAGTAAGGCCTATTATGAACATATGAAAGTATCTATTGAATAATCAATATTAGAGGTAACCAATACCATATCTGAATTAGAATTTAGTTTATAAAACTGAAGCAAATGGCATATAGCTCAACAAAAGCAGCCAGTTTAATTTTGCAGCATTATTTATTTGGAAGCAGATAATAGTGGCAGGTCCATCCATGTGGACACAATGCAGCTGGACAACAGAACGTGATGCAAGTGGCTAGAACAGAGTGGCTCTATTGTGACCTTTTGGCACCAGAAAGATCAGCACAAAATGCAACCATATCTTTGAACTACAGCCTGTTTTGTGAAGAGAATTTATTTGGAGGCTGAAGACCTGGATCCAAGTGGCAGCTCTGTTTTTTATCATCTGTGGGAGCTTATGCAGCTCATGAATTTTCCTGAACTTCATTTCCAGATGAACTGGCTCATATTGGTTCATGATAGCCAATCCTGGACACCTCTTTCCAGTTCCATGTTCAGTGATGCTGCATTTGTAGCTTGAAATTAAGCATGGTGGGTATGTTTATATCATGGAAACCAGCAAACAATACAAACCAAGTCTCCTCTCATCCTAAGGAGTCAGTTGTAAAACATTAAGAAGTATACTACTGGTTTGAACAACTGGTTGTTGAAGAATTAAGAACAGCATAACTAAGGAGCTTAACAGTGCCTTGTAAAACATAACATGTATTATAAGTTACTATTAATATGATTTATGCATTGTGTTTTGATTGCTCAGTCCTTGAATGAAAGATTAGTAAAGGCACTCATTACTTCTGATGAAAGAAAAAGGGGAGAAAAAGGGGTAATTAATGAGAATTAGAGCACACTTTCTAGAGCTTTAAACTTTATGCAGGTGTAAGAAAACATTATGAAAAACTGTAAATTAAGAGAACAACCTGAATAAGGTAAAGGGAGCATATAAGAGGCTCTGAAAACAATTTGGGACAAAATACAAGGGTACTTGAATGTTAAAGAACTGCAAATAATCTAAAAGGTATTTTTACTTTTAACTATTCTATCATAGCCCAGTTGGGGGCTGGGATTAGCTCAGTTGGTAGAGCACTGCGCTGCAGTCTCTGAGGTCCCAAGTTCAATTCCCAGCACTGCAAAAATGGGAGAAGGACCTGGCAATCCACTCCCACTCCCAAGGCAATCCCGAAACAGTCAGCCATTGAAAACCCTATGAGGGTCGCTACGAGTCGGACTCGACTCAACGGCACCTAACAACAACAACAACAACATCATAGCCCAGTGGAATACATAATATAAAATTGGTATTTTTATTTTAAAAGGACATTTAGTGAAAAAATGAGGAGGCAATTAAGATTTTAAATATTCTTTAGATTGAGAAATCGCAATGACATTTGAAGTGAAAAACTAGCTTTTGGGCATTTAAGTGACTAAGGCCTCATTAGGGCCACACAAAGCAAGTGTAAAGCCCCACCCACGTGGATATAAGCAATGCAGCCTGGGATGCTGCTTTGTCAATTTTGTCATTTTGTTAGCACTTATAATCATACAACTAATGAAAAGAATAAAAGATTTATAAAAATGACAAATTCTATTTTATTTGTAATTCCCTTCTTCTTTCTTTCCCCCTATTTCTTGAAAAAGTAGTTACTATAGAAATGAATACTCACAATTATAGTCCCCTAATTGTATATAAATATAATACAGAAGATAAAACATTGAAAAAAGTAAGATTAGGGAGGATAAATTCATCATCAAGTTGTCAGAAAACATATGTTGTAAGTACAAGAGCAAAAATCATCATTAATGTTTTTTGCAACTTTTTTCCCCATGAACAGTTTTACCAGCAGATTCTTTCAATTTCCCTCCTCCCTTCCTTGTTCTTTCCCATTTTCTTTGCCCCTTAGATCTTTGCTTTCCTCCATTCTCCCTTTCAACATATTTTCTCTGTTTAATTCAGAATTATCTTCACATTAGTCTTCTATAAGACATAAGTCTAATGAGAGCCCATCCTCTCCAAATATACTTCAGGCAATCTTTGCCATCACATTTAATCTTTTTTTAATCTCGATGAAGCCTATGCTTGAGTAATATCTTGACAGGATAATTCCAAAATTTCTTACACTTCACTGAAAAGAAGACAGATTGTGTGACCACAAAAGCAGAATTTTGGCCAAGATCTGTGGTGAGTGCCTGTAATCCTAGTGACTCCAAGGGCAGAGACATCAGGGAGGCAGCAGGATCATGAATTCAAGGCCAGAGTCAGCCTGTATAACTTAAACTCTGTTTCAAGATGAAACTTAAGAAAGGGTTGAGGGTCCAGTACAGTGATAGAGCACTCACAAAGTATGTGTGAGGTTCAACCACTACCAAGTACTAGGATAAATAAATAAAAAATAAATAAATGAATAAATAGGCAAAGCCTTAACAAAAATTCATATCTGGTCTCTATCACTTCATGATAAAGATGATGATAACTGTGTTTGGTCTTTTCTCTTTGCCCTTCTACATTTTTCCTTTCTTTTTACCATTGGTCCTGCATTCCAGGAGGCTAAAACATGGGATTTTGTCCCTCTGGCTTTTGATAAGATCAGGCCAAAGAGAGGTTCCTGCAGGAGATGGAACACGGGGAGGGGAGAGGCTTTGGAGTATTATTCCCAGGGCTCACTCTCTGCAACCCTATAGGATGGCAGGTATGACATTATTCTATGAAAGGCCACAGTTCCTAGAACATGGTCCTCTCTTGTGGCTATAGCTACTCTTTAGGCCTGACAACTCCCCTGCTGATTCCTTCTACCCTGAGTGTCACTGTCATCTGTTCTTCCAGGATTCTGACTGATACAATAATAATGGTTGTTGTCTTTGTCAAAAACACTGATGTTTAATCATTTCTAAATGTATTTGAGGCCTTACCCTATTTTCAGAGAATAACTAAAAGTTTCTTGTTGTAAAGCATCATTCCAAGGCCAATCCCCTCCTTAAAATATGGCAACAATAAATCTTAACTTCTGGACTCCCAAGATAATACGCATACAATTTAACCTGTTTTGACAAGTAAAAAAGTATGCATAATAGTGATCAGCTTTCTGCTTATAAAATTGTGGGCCTCTTGGACATCAAGGACTGAGTTGTACTCAATTTTATACCCTCTTAGTACCTGGCACAGTTATTTGCATATGAAATATGAATGGAAGACTTCTTTTAAGTTGGCATGATCTTTTTTCTTCCCCCAACTCTTTATAATGCAGGTTAATTTAGTCTCTATGTTTTCTTTAGTTATCTCTCTGATTATCTCTTTACCTAGTTTTTTATACAAAAGCAGAGCCTAGACGCTAACTCAGCAAGGCAAAATCCTTCCCCATTAAAGATCAAATAAAAGTGGCAATATTCATGTATATAAGTAATGTTTTTTGGCTGATATACACCCATAATTTTTGCCCAACATATTTCTAAAAACATATAACTCAATTTATTGTATTTTTGTAATGTCTTTTTCCTTTTAGCCCATTTTAATAGTTGATCTTTCTTTCGTTGCTTATTTCCCTACATTTTTGTTAAGAAAATAATATGCTGCTCATTTCCATAACAAATAACTAAATTCTCTAAATTATGTGTGGTAGAAATCAAACAGAAAAATCATCGATTATGAACTTAATATTTTTATTTTATTTTTTAAAAATGATTTAATTTAACAGGTACCCTATATTAAATATGGGAGAAGGGCCTGGCAATCCACTCCCAAGGCAATCCCGAAGCACTCAGCCATTGAAAACCCTATGAGGGTCGCTATGAGTCGGATACCGACTCGACGGCACCTAACAACAACAACAACTATATTAAATAATTTAACACTAAAAATCTCTTCCATTTTACTTTCTTTAAATTATATTACAGAAAATAATGTTTTAAGTGTCCCAGAAACAAATTCCCACAATGAGTTACTTTATGTTTATTTGCAGCAGTAAAATGAACATAACTATATTAAAAAGAAAAAAACCGTAAAACATTAATAGTACCACCGTGCTGAGTTATTTCAGACTTGGCTCTTTAGAGTTTAAATGTGGCCCTCTTGAGATATGTAATTAGAAGGGACTTGATTCTTTTGAACACTCCAGGGACACTTGCATCATTTGAGCACCTAATTCAAGCTACATTTTGATAATCAGCTTTTTATTGTAATCATACTTTGGGTAATGACATTTTGCCACAGTAAACACAGCAAGGCTGAGTCATTTCATCTGTGAGCTGCAGTGACCTTCAGAGTAGAAAATAATAGCTGCTCAAACATATGAAAGAACATGACTGCTAAAACCAGAAGTTGAGGTACCTTTTTTTCCCCTCTAATAGCAAATTTCCAGGAGGACTACACCTTTGAGTTTGGCATAAAGACCTTTTGAATGGAGGACTTTCATTTGGAGCATGTCAGAAGAGATTTATTTCTTAATAAGATCAAAAGGAATCTAACTCAATGAGATAATAATACCTTAAGGAGGTATACAAAGGCATATATAAAAATAAATCTCTGCCTAGGAATCTTATGCAGAAGTTCTTGATCATACTTGCTGTTATCTTAATATTCTACAAGGTTAAAACATTCTAAGAACACTTGTTGTTGTTGTTAGGTGCTGTCATGTCAGGTCGGACTCACAGTGACCCTCATAGGGTTTTCAATGGCTGATTGTTTTGGGATTGCTTTGGGAATGAAGTGCCAAGTCCTTCTCCCATGTGTATTAATTAGTGTGTAAGTAAAGTAACTTGCATATTTAATTTAACCTATTTATTTTTATTTTCCCTTGGGCTTTAAAATGCTACAATGTTATTCAACACTGTTATATTAATATATTTCTTCTTAATTGAAATAAAATTGGGTCTTTCAAAAAAGAGGTCCTTCTGAAATGTCTATTGTAGTGAACTTCCAAAGCTGTGCCTTCTTTGCCTTCTCAGGGTAGTTCAGGATATCACCTCTACCTGGAGGTCTTACTGGCATTCTAATTCAACTTAACTCATTATTTCTAGGACATACCTTATAGAGTCCATCTAACTAGCCTTTCCTCATCTTAAGAATGTGTTAGGTTTACCTCTATCACTATTAGCTTTGCAGCAATCATGTGTAGGGGAAATACACACACACAAATACATTTGAGAAAACCAGCCTGAAAGTAAGGTGGAATTGCTGTATTGTACTTGTTTTAATTGTATATTGAAATATTACACATGGTTGTTGTTAGAGCACCCCATAAGATACTTATCTTACTATCAGATTTCTAATCATTAGTTTTAGGGCATTTTAAACTCCTCCTTACTTCTTACATGCCATCAATATTTAAGTCTCTCCCATTTTGTTGCAGAAATTTTTTTTCTTCCTTCTTTTCATTTTTTATTTCACCAACCATGTGCAGTTTAAAAATTAGCTAATTCTTTTATTCATTGTTTCAAAAAATTTTTATTGAGTCACAGCTATTAACAAGGAATCAGGTTGTTTTATTTCCTGATTATGCTACCAGCTTTCTAGGCAAGTGCTATAACACTGAGCCACATTTCCAGCCCATGCTAATAGCTTTCTAATTTTTTCCATGGTTCTAGTTCCTTTGTGCACTAGCAATACATTAATATACTTCTTTTGCTTTTATTTTCTTGTTTCCAAATATTCCTTCATAGGCCATTTCTCACTGGATAATATATGAACTTTTGATTTATGTTCAAGATTCTTGTTGTAGTTACTACTACATACCTGTCCAGCTTGGTTTCCCACAATTGCCAAATATACTGAATCTATGGTCATTACTAGCCATATCTGTTAGCTTGTTAGTCTCTCCATGCAAATACACCATATTTTCAAATAAAGTAAAAAACAAATGAAAATAATTGTCTACTTTCATTCAGAGTCTGACTGTATACTTTAGAAGATTAGCGTTTGCATTTATTGACAAACATGAGGCCATCTGATCAATTCTCAAGAAAACTGTCCTTTTTGTTATATCCTCTTAGTTCTCTAAGGTCCAAGTTAAATATACAAGTAGGGTAAATGTATTCCAAGATGAAAAGGTAGTGTAAAGGAGGTATTTTAATCATTTTATTCCTACAAATATCAGTCTGGATGAAAGATATCAAGGTAGACAGAACTTTCTTAAGTGATGAATTTCCACTGTATTGTGCATGATGGTTCTATAGTCTAAACTACCAGGATAACCACCAGCAACAATCTCAATTAATCCTTTCATCTCTGTGTTGGGGGCAGTTTACTTAATGAATATCCTGTTGCAAGGGCTAAGTATTATAAACATGATAATGTGAAATTACTACATTCATCTTTCTAGAAATATACATATATTCTAAAATGAATTTATATTGGCTTACAATGGATCACAACTATATAAATAAAGTAAGACAGGAAAGAAGAAAGAAAACAAGAGAGGAAAGAAAAGAAGGGAAAAATAAAAATATAAGAAAGAATGAGTGAGAGACAGCTGGAAAAAATTGAGACAAAGGGGAAAAATACTAGAATAATAAAATGGAGCTAAAGCCAGAGTGTGGTTATAGAATAAATCCTTTATGATATGGAAAATTAACTTCTTTGTAGCTCAGCAAGGTGGCACTGAAAGGGTAACCATCACTGCAAAAAGGTTATTCAAAGGTTATTAATGCTCCTTAATAAGTGATACTATGTGAGGGAAAATGATCACAGAGTAAAAGGTAAAGATTCTGGTTCTACAGCTCACTATTTCCCTGAGCCAAGAATCTGCTTATCTTGGAAGAGAGTTTTCTAAGGCCACAGCTCAGCAAACAACTTGAGAAGGAAACTTGGATATGGTGCCAACAATTGCAAATTCTCCTAAGGGTTCCTGCTAATTTGCAGCACATTGAAAAACAAGTGTGAAAGTGTGAAATGACACATGCTATCGGGAAGAGTGGAACAAGAGAGGGGAAACAGAGAATGATTCTATTTTAAGAGGATGCTTAATTTCATTATAATCAACTACTAGCCTTTTTCTTTACATTAGTATTTATGGAATCACTGCAATTTTCCAAATAAGCTTTTGTCTTAGTTTCACTCATAAACCACAGTGAAAGCAAGTAGACCACACAATTCACTGTAATGAAATCTTAGCCAAGACATTATAACAAACTAAAATCTTGCAAAACAAGGTGCAATCAAAATAATGGACAAGGAGATCAGTCCTAGGTTGGGCAAAACAAATTATGGAGTATTGGGGGACAAAGAAAGACAGAAGGATGTAGGGAAAGAAAAATAGAGAAGAGAAGCTAGCTAATATTTTACTACTTTGATTAAAATTCTCTTAAGACCCCTATGGTAATAGGTGATTATTGGGTAAGATCAGCCTTAGCCTTTGTCAGCAGAGAGCCTGGGTTCATATCCGGTCAGTAAGTTACAAAATCTGCTTGGACACATCATTTTTCCCCGTTAAATTTCATTTTCCTCATATGTCAAATAAAATATTAAGCAATATGATAAATATTTATCTTTATATGTTTGTTTAACTGAGGTCACTCTATAAATGCTTAACACATTGCAGGGAAATTATAAAATATTCAAAATTTCTTGAGTGTTAGTGTGATTAGTAGTTGGGGCATGGACTAGTAGATTTTGAAAACCCTTCAGAGGATTAATTCTTTTATTTATACACAAGAGAACTCAGGACCAGGAACATTTTCTAACTTTTTCAAAGTGACCCAAATAGGAAGATGACCTTCTGCTCCACATTCCAAGGCCCTTCTATGTGACAAAGGAGAATGGCTTTCTTTGAGGTTCATAAAAGATAAAGATTTAGAAAACAGGCCTCATGGGTGATTTCTGAATTTCTAGCATTTCCTCTAAAAGATTCTGTGAATATTACAGGTAAATTTCATCTGGTTAATGTCATATTCACTATATCACCAAATTATACAGGACAGGTTTCCAATAATCATCTCCTTCACATCACATTAATTCCCACTGGGCATCTGTCAAAAAATCATTTTCATGTATTTATGATTTCATGTGGGTATTAATTTTGAACACAGGTCTCATGTGCTCATAATAAAACTTCCTGCAAACAAGCAAAAAAAAATTCATATTGTATGTGCAATTGCTGATGGTAATTATTTTCTGAGCTTCTGCTATGAGATTATTTGCTTGTGCAAATTCTCAGTCAGATAATACCTTTACTTGTGCACATGACTCATGCATATAATCCCAATGACTCAGGAGGCTGAGTCAGGAGGATCTCGAGTTTGAGGCCAGAGGAAATATGAAATATGTGCAATTTAGCAAAACCCTGACTCATAATAAAAAATTTAAAATGGGCCAGGAGTGCAGCCCAGTGGTATAGCACTTGCAAAATGTATACAAAGCCCTGGATTCAACCCCCTCAAAAGAAAACAAAACAATAAAAACAAAAACAGCACTTTATGCAGAGTTTAGCCATCTCACCCTTCAGAAAGGTAAACCAACATTATTTTATTTCATTTAAAAATTTTTACACCTTTTTATTTTTGGCAGTACTGTGGGGTTGAATTCACACATACTTAGCACGCATACTTAGCACTGAGTTGCACTCTAGCCCTTTGTACTTTTTATGTTAAGATAGGGTCTTGATAAGTTACACAGGTTGCCTCTGGCCTCCAACTTGTAATCCTCCTGCCTCAGCCTCCTAAGTTGGAGTGAGGCATGTGCCACCATGTCTGGCCCAACATAATTTTAATAGCCACCTCAGCTTTCCTACCTGAAAGAAAATCAGACACTCTTCCATTCCTTATGATAGCATGAACTATTGTACAACTTTCCAGTAATTTATATTGAACTTTGCTGTTGATAGTGAAGTACATGAGCCACTATTGTTGAATCTGATACAGATTTGCTCAATATCATTAAATATTTAACTACATTTCCCAGTTAAGATTCTAATACATAAAATTTGGATAACAAAATTACTTAAGATTCAGAGTTCTTAGAATAGTTTGAGAAGAATTTGTGTTAGTTGTTGAAAAGTTTGTTAGAAATCAGCAGTGAAGCCATCTGGTTCTATTCTTTTCTTTATCAGGAAACGTTTTATTACTGATCAAATTTCATTTCACATTACTTGTATGAAATCCTGTCATTTGTGGCAACATGGAAAACCCCAGAGGGCCTTGTATTAAGTGAAATAAGGCATAGAAAGACAAATACTTATATCTGGAAGCTAAAAAGTAGGAAAGAGAATAGTAGTCACCAGAGATTGGGAAGGGTTGGGAAGAGGTAATTTAGAGAGGATGGCTAACAAGTCAGAGGTACAGTTGGGTAGGAAGAATAACTTCTACTGTGCTATAGCACAGTAGAAGTTGTGCTATAACTTCTATAATATACTGTGCTATAACTTCTACTGTGCTATGCCAACTATGATTGGCAACAGGTAACTTTATATTTCAAAATAGCTAAGAGAGAGGATTTTGAATGCACCCAACACAAAGAAATGATGAATGTTTGCAGCAATGGATATGCTGATTACTCTGATCTGATCATTATAGATTAGAAATGTGTTAAAATATCACATTCTACCCATGTATATATATAATTATATGTCAGTTAGCAATTAAAATTCAGCTTTCATATAAAATCTAGGTTTTTATTACAAAACTGGCTCAACAAACTTGCAAGTGTATGTGTGTTTCTATACATGTGTGTATGTGATGTCTTAAATTCATTGCAAAAGGAAATGCCACAGCCATTTCTAACCATATTGTCTGACAAGGTCTGGATATGGGGAAGAGAGGTTCAAGTAACTCATCTTCCAAGAAATGGATGGGGATGAAGAAAAGGAAAATGTGCTTTTTGCTTTCTAGGAATAGGATTACTGCTTCTAATTATTATGATTACTTTATGTTTAGGACTAATACTCATAACTAATATTGTATTAAACTCTAATGAAACAAATGCTGAAAGAATGATATGACTGAGGGAATTTATAAATGAATTAGAAGTAATGACCTCCAATTGTAAAGGTTATGTGGACAATATTCTAGTTAAAGCTGACCAGCAACTTCCACCCTGGAACTCAAACATTAAGTGATTTATGCTTCAGCTGCAGCAGGCTGAGTTGTTAGCCCCTAATTTGGATTAAAGTGGCCCCACCTATGATAGCTAAGGTTTACAGAGAAAGTATAGAGCAATTAAAAGAATACACAGGCCTGTCCCCACAGCACAAAAGCCTCCTTGACAATTTAACATGGAGGTGCTTATCTGTCCAAAAGCTAGGTTCCCAGCTGGGGAAAAAAGTAGATACACAACATGGAGAGGTGCTTATCTACAGACCTTGGTTCCCAGTTATAGAAAAAGAGTAAAGGCTGTTGTTCACTAAGGATAGAGTTCAAATATCCTATTATAGTTTATCATTTATGAAAAGCCTAAAAAGAAAGAAACCTTCCAAATGTTTGGTGTCTGGAGATAATAAAGTTTATGTTTTGAACTATGGGTTGTTATGATTAACAGGTGCTTGTGAAACTTTGTTTCAAAAATAACTACATGTGCTATTCTTACTGCTTGCATGACCTAAGCCTAATAAGATTGTATAAAACACTGAGCTATTTGGGAAATAAATGGAACAGATTCACACTGCCTCCAAGCTGTTGTGTTTCTGTTACCCACCGCTGCTGACTCCTCACCGGCCTTTGGGAAACCCTGGATCCTTAGGCTGCAGCTGGGACTGCGGCAGGGAAATAAAGCATCAAGCTCACACAATTACAATATTCATGAACAACAGAGAACACTAGTGCAGTTGTTAACTTTCTCCTGAAGTGGCCACTAGAATCACAGGCACTGTATGTCAGGGTGGAATTCAGACATCAACTGGCCCAATAAACTCTTTACACTAATGATGAAAAACATACATTTTGCCATTAAGAAAGAAAGAAGATGAGGAGAAAGAGGGAGGTAAGAAGGAAGGAAAGACAGAGGAAGGACAGAGACAGGTGGGGGGAAGTAGAGGTGAGAGAGAGGAAGACAGAGAGAAAGAAAGAGAGAAGAAAGAAGAAAGAGAAGGACAGAAAGAAAGAAGGAAGGAAAAAAGGAAGAAAAAAAATGAAAGAAAAAGAAAATGGGCTAATATTTGATTCAGCTTTCTAAAAGTCATTTCCCATTTTGTTTTACAATGTGTATATAAATAAACTACTAAATAGGCAAGCTAGGAGTCACAAGATCCACTTAGACTGTTGTTTGTTTTATGGGGAGTTTCTGCTAAAAAAATAACAATACACTCTCATACAAAGATAAAAGTGCTAACGGTCATTAACAGAACCACACAAGCATAAAGAAAATAATGCTTCCCTTCTCCCCCAAACCAGCTAAAAAGCCTACTTAGATTTTTTGCATATATGTATATACAAAACAAAAATGAGTGCCAAAACTAAGAGTCCTATGAATTCCCCAAAGACTTAAGCCCTGACATTAATGAGAACATGAGGTTGCTTCTTCCTGACAGTGGCTTGTTATTTCCAAACGGAAGCCCAACAAACTATGGTAAGGAATGTTTGTTCACTATTAGAATCTATGTTGGAAAGATTAAGAACAGCAAACACAATAAGGAAGAAATACATGGTGTACGTTTTACTTGCTTTCTTTTGCAACATAAGCTTTGACAATTCGCTAACATTACCATCATTTTTCTCTGTGTTTCCATAAAAATATGAAAGGTCAATTGTGAAACATTTTTCATTAAATACTTGTGCAAATGAAACAAACTTGCACAGCTTCATAGTAGTTAACTGATGGGGAAAAAAAGTTTGATTCTCTTACAAATTGCTTTCCCTGCAGTGTCCACGTATACAACAACCTAAACTGGCTGAGATTCAAGAAATTGCTAAGAGATTACTGATGCTTGCCTCTGAAGGTAGCTAGTTGCAAAAATAAACTCTCAATGCAAGCTGCTCTTCTCTGGGAATTCTCTTTTTCTCCTTAAATATGACAGCACATCCTTATAAATCAAGTGTTAGGAGAGGGCACTCTAAAAAACAAATGTATGAATTTTATAACATATGTATAGAATCATGCTATGATTAGTTACTTAAAGACCCTGGACATCTCCTGAGCAAGATGATATTTAATGAACTATGTACTCCCTTTTTAGTATTCATTCCAAAATATATCCCAGGATTCAGAGTGGCAAAAGAATTTTCTACTTTCCTTTTTATTTTTTTTTCTAATTTTTTTATTGTGCTACAATACCTATAACATAAAATTTACCACCCTAACCATTTTTAAGTACATAGTCCTGTAGTATTAAGAGCATTCATATTGTTGTGTTATCATCACCACCACCCATCTCCAGAACTCTTCATTTTGTAAAACTGAAATACCTTACTCATTAAAGAAAGACACCATTCCTCTTTCCCCATATTCCCTAGCCACCACTATTCTACTTCACTCATATAATTTTGGCTACTATAGGTAACTCACATAAGTGAGACTATAGAGTATTTGCCTTTTTGTAATTGCCTCTTTTCACTTAGCATAATGTCCCCAAGGTTCATCCCTGAGGTAGCATATGTTAAAATTTATTTCCTTTGTAAGGCTGAATAATATTCTGTCTTATGTGTATGGGGCTGAGGGTTAGCTCATTTGGTACAGTGCTACTTCGCACTACCTGAGGACCCAGGTTCCATCCCCAGCATGGCAAAACAGGAGAAGGAAGAGGAGGTGGTAACCCACTCATGAAGCAATCCTGAAACAATCAGCCACTAAAAACCCTCTGAGGGTCGCTATGAGTCGGATATGAGGATATGACTGGGCACCTAACAGCAACAATAACATATGTGTATACCACATTTTTCTTATCTGTTCTCTCATCAATGGATATCTGGGTTGCTTCAATGTTTTACCTGTTTTGAATAATGCTGCTATGTACATGGGTGAATTAATATCTCTTTGATATCTTGCTTTCAGTTATTTTGGATATGTATCTAGAAGTGGTATTGTTGAATCATATGTTATATCAATTTCTTAATCATTTTATATCCTACCAACAGTGCACAAGAGTTCCAATTTTCTACATCCCTGACAACATTTGTTAGTTTCTCCAATATTAACGTACCAGGTGTATGGCTGTATTTCATTGTGGCTTTAATTTGCATTTCCCCAATGAATAATATTTTAAGCATCTTTTCGTGTGCTTATTGGTCATTTGTATATTTTCTTCTTTGAAAAAATATCTATTCAAATCCTTTGCCTACTTGTGAATAGGACTGTTGGTCTGGAAGTCTTGGCCAGGACAATTAGGCAAGAAAACAAATTTTTAAATATCCAAATTGAAAAGAAAAAAAATTGTCTTTTTTCAGATGAGATGATCTTATATCTAAAAAAACCTTGTTTTCACAAAAGCTATTAGCATTAAGGGATTCATTAAGCAATGTAGCAATATACAAAGTCAACACACACAAAAAAATCAGTTGCATTTTCATACACTAGCAATGATCCATCTAAAAATGAACTTATGAAATGAGCTTATTGGCTTTTTGAAAATCAAATCTTTTTAAAAATATATTTGGAAACAAAAATAGGAAATAGCAATGACATGAAATTTAAAAATTTAGACTCCATGTAAATTATAACTGATAATAAACTTTTAATTCATTTTTTCATTTTATGAAAACCATAAATAAATACAATAATTCAATTTTGGATTTGTTAGAGTTTACCTACAATTTAAACTTTGAATTTTATTGTTGAAAAAGTGATTTGCCCAAATATTCATTGTTGTTGTTGTTGTTAGGTGCCGTCGAGTCGGTATCCGACCCATAGCGACCCTCATAGGGTTTTCAATGACTGACTGTTTCGGGATTGCCTTGGGAGTGGATTGCCAAGCCCTTCTCCCATTTTTGCGGTGCTGGGAATTGAACTTGGGACCTCAGGGACTAGCAGCGCAGTGCTATACCCACTGAGCCAAATCCCAGACCAATCAGCCATTGAAATATTCATAGCCAGACCTTTATTCATACTCTCTGTTACCTTTCTTTCCCCATAAAATTCTTCCACATAACCGTATATAAATATAATTGAAAAATAATGAAAAGAGAAATCCATTAGCATAAAACACTTTTTTCAGTGTTAGCTCTCTTTCAGTAGCCCTGTGGTAATGGATAAATCTTTGCTTTCTGGGCTTGCTCTTCCTCATCTGGAGATAAATTAAAATGGAGGGGTCTCTAATACCACCATCTAAACTCCACAGGTTGACATAGTGGTTTTCCAGCTGTGCTCCAGATGCTAACGGGTTCAACAGTTTCCTCAAGGACTGAGGGAGGAGAGCTGGGGTTGGATGTGGGAGGGGCACAATGACACTTGCTGTGCTTGTGGAATTTAGGCTGCCTCTTATGACTTCACACACGTTTTAAGCAGAGGTTAAGCTCATGTCTGTGCCACAAATTGACACTTGATTATAAGAGTCACTTGAAGTCCAGGTTCTGCTTCCAATGTTGATTATTATGATGATCAAAAGGACTAATACATTGAAAAAAGACAAAATATGAGATGTTACTACTGTTAAATCAACCACTATTAATTTAATAATTATTAAATTCCCACATTAAAAGTGCTTCTTAATCAGGTAAATCACAAAGCTCCTTCTCCTAGTACATATTTTTGTGCTGAATTAGAGTTGTACATAAGCAAATAGCAGCTTGTCATTTTTTAAAAAAATATTTTTGACAAGTGACAAAGACGGATTCCATGTGTTTTCTACCCTAGTGTTTCCTATTCTAAGCTTCCAGCTATTAAAATTAAAAATACTGTACGAAGACTAGCAAAACCACATTCGTTATTGTTTTGGCAACAGTGGGTACCTAATCTATTGGAATTTCATTTCTTTCCAGGGTCCATGAATCTATTTCAATCATATTTTCTTTTCTTTTTATTGGAAATTTTTAATGTACACCTCAATGTGATTCATTCTGACATGCTTTTCCTGACATGTGACATCTGACATGTGACATTTCCATATATGCATTTTGATATACATTATTTGTATTGTTGTTGTTAGGTGCCGTCAAGTCGGTATCCGACTCATAGCGACCCTCTGTACAACAGGGGAAACACTATTGTCAGTGCTTCTCTGCTGTTCATAGGGTTTTCAATGGCAGATTGATTTTTGGGAGGGGGTTGCCAGGTCCTTCTCCCAAGCCTACAGCTTCTG